>NW_026504981.1:0-40641 GCF_026875155.1 Cherax quadricarinatus
ATCGGGGGGTGACTCAATGTGATGGGGGGCAGCAGCCCACGCTGAGGCCGGGACATCTGGTAACTCAGGGCGTAGATCTACGTGACATCCCCCACCCCCAAGGGGCGTCTGACCCACGGGGTGTCGGATCTACGTGCTTGCTGATCCACTACTTCGAGGGGCCCTTGGGGCACTCGGATACACAGCTCTGGAAAAGAATTCACACGGAAAACAGCAGAAAAACAGCAGGGATGGGCAGTGGTGATTGGTGTATGGTAGGGGTGGGTGTGAGAGTACACGGGCGAGGCAAGGAGCGGCCTCTTCCTCCCCCCCAAAAACACGGGGAAACCAACTGGACGCAGAAATCCCCACAAACCCATCTGGCTTGCGGGGAAACACTGTGCTGAGCTAAAACAACAGCAAAATACAAATGAGCTAACCGTGACTTGAGAAACGGGTTTGGACGCTGAGCGGGGGGGTAAATTAAAATTCTTGGAGAATTTGGGCAAATTTGGGCCCTGGATCCTGCTTGTACCTTGTCTGGGGAGGGTGAAAATGCAGAACACATCAGATAACCGTTGGAACGGTTTTGTTGTATAGGATGATGAAGTGACGGACTTCATCCCTCTGATGCTTCATCCCTTTTCCCCTTCCCTCTCCGGGGCAAAAAACTGCTGCGCCCCCCCTTTCCCCATTTTTTGGGGATTTTTTTAGCTTTTGGGTGGGGCGGGGAGTAAATGATATCTTCGGGGCTTTTACTTTATCGTTAAAATGTGGGGGTTTTAAAAGGGCTTGTGGTTTGAGCCCATGGCCCGGGCAGGGGGCCACCCATGAAGCTACTATCTTGTGTTTGTGAGGCGTGTGTGAGGGGAAGCATGGCAAGGCCGGCAGGTGGCATGCCCCCGAGGGGCCCGGCTACAGGGGCAACACTTGATGGTGCGAAATATAACAAGCTGGCGACAGCTTGGGCTGTTGTGCAGCAGTACGGGGCTGCTACACTACTACCCCCCCCACTAACCACCATCACTACCACCACCACCACCACCACTACACCACCACTACCACCACTTACCCCCAAACCACTACCCCCACCATCACTCCACCCCCACCACCATCACTCCCACCCACCCCACCACCACCACCCCCCACCACCACCACACCCCCACCACTACCACCCACTAAATGTTTTTTGGGGAGTCACTAAGTCCGGTGTAAACATGCCCTAAGATCTTTTTAAAAATTAAAATTTTTTCAAATATATCAAAAAACTTCGTCATTACTTTACATATTGTAAGAGAGCAAGGAGCGGGTTTGGGAACGGGAACACAGGTTGTGGCTCCGACCTCGTGTGGGGTTTGTGTTGTTGTGTGTGTGTGGGTGTGTGTGGTGTGTGTGTGTGGTTACTCACCTTTTGTACTCCCCCTATTTGTGGTTGCGGGGCGAGTCAAGCCCCTGGCCCCGCCCTCTTCGCTGATTGCTACTAAGGCCCCTCTCTCCCCCTGCCCATGACTCTATATACCTCGCCTTAAAACTATGTTGGTTCCTGCCTCCCCCACATCATTTCTAGGCTATTCCATGGCCTACTACTTTGATGAAAAATATTCCAAACATCCCTTTGATTCATCTGAGTCTTCAACCCCCAATTGTGCTCTTGTGTCTGGTCCCATCTCGGGAAAACACCCCGTCTTTGTCCCCTCGTCTTTCCGCGCGTATTTTATATTCGTTATCAGCCCCCCGACCCCCCGGGCCTCCAGGTCGTGGGCCGATTTCCTAAACCCCTTTTTTCATGGGGAAAATTTCCCCGTACTCTGGCTAGTCTTGTTGCAAACCTTTTCACTTTCTCTAATTTCGACGTGCTTGACTGGTGTGGATTCCAAATGGTGCTGCATACCCAGTATGGGCCGACGTAGATGGTGTCAGAGTTTTAAACAATCCTTACCGAGTATGGGAAACGCTATCCGTAGGTTTGCCAGGCGCCCGTTTGTTTGCGCAGTTTCTGATTGATGTGCGCCTCAGGAGATATGCTGGGTGTTAATCACCCCAGTTTTTTCTTGGTGAGGTTGCAGTTTTTGGCCATCTAAACTTATTGTGTCTGCGGTCTTTTTCCCCTTTCCCAATCTTCATGACTTTGCATTTGGCAGGGTTAAATTAAAGGGAGCCAGTTGCTGGACCCGGGTTTGTACCCTGCCCAAACTGTTTTAGTCCTGCCTGATCCTCTTCCGTTCGATTCTTCTCATTAACTTCCATCGTCTGAAAAAAAGGACATTTCTGGTCATCCTTCCTTTATGTCTTCACGAAACCCAAGAACAGCACAGGTCCTGGATGCCCCTGGGGAAAACTCCGCTTGTCAAGGCCCCACTCTGACACCTGTCGCATTACATGACTCGTTGTTTGCCTCCCTGCAGTTTTCCTGATAGTGCAGGTTTCTGTTATGGTCTGGTCCTCTAGCTTTTGCAGTCCCTTGTGAGGAAATGTTCGAAAGCTTCTTGCAGTCCAAAAATAGGAGTCGACCACCCCTCCTCTCTTTTCTTACTTCGTCACCCTTTTCAAAAAACCCAGTAGGTTTGTGACACGGATTTTCCCTTCCTGAAACTGCTGGTTGCAATTATACACTTGTTTCTTTCCAGGTGCCCCACCACTCTCCCCCTGATGATCTTCTCCATGACCTTGCAACTAACAGTTGTGAGCAGGGCTGTAGTTTAGTGCCCCATTCTGTCTCCCTTTTTTAAAAAATTTGGGGCACATTTTTCCCTTTTCCCCTACCTAGGGAGTTGCCCAGTTTCAAAGTGTGTTGAAATCTTTGTTAATGGGTCACCAATATCCTTTCTCCCCCTTTAAGGACCCTGGAAGTGTTTTTGGTCCCACCCCTTTGAGGGTCAAGTTCCCCATAGCGTTCTTCACCTCCCCCTTGGTTTTTTGTACCTCATCCGCACTTGCGGTGTGCCCCCCCGTTTTGATTTTTTGGGGGGGTCCTACTGGTTTCCACGTAAATACTTTTAAATTTGTGTTGGCTCCTGACAACCTCTCGTCGTTTTTGTGAATTCCCCCCTCACCCTTTCCCCAGTTGATTGCCCGGGCTTGACTGTTGTTTTCCTCCTGATTGGGTGTACAAAAGTTCGGGGCAGTCTTTTTCTTTTGTGCTATGTCATTTTCTATTGTCCTGAGCCCCTTTTTATCGTGATTTGTTTTGGTCTTCGGCTGTTTTTATTTTTTCAGTTCCGCTTCTGTACCTTTTCCATTCTTAGTAAACCTAGTTTTTTCCCCCCCTAAAACCTTTTTGGGGAACCAAGGCTCGTTCTGTTTTTTCCCCTTATTTCGTTTCCCTTGGGAACAAACCCCTCTGTGTGTGGTGTGTGTGTGTGTGTTGTGTTTTGTGTTGTGTGTGTGTGTTGTGTGAGTGAGTGTGTGTGTGTGTGTGTGTGTGTGGTGGTGTGTGTCTGTGTGTAGTTGGTTGTGTGTGTCTGTGTGAGTATGTGTTGTGTGGTGTGGTGTGTCGTGTGAAATGGTGTGTGTGTGTGTGGTTGTACCCCCTATTTTGTGGTTGCAGGGGTTGGTGTGTGTGTGTTTTGTGTGGGTGTCTGTGTGAGTGAGGTGTGGTGTGTGTGTGTTGTACTCACATTTGTGGTTTCAGGGGTCGAGTGTGTGTGTGTGTGTGTGTTGTTGTGTGTGTGTGTGTGTGTTGTTTGTGTGGGGTGGTGTGTCTGTGTGAGTGTGTGGTGTGTGTGTGTGGGTGTGTGTGTCTGTGTGAGTGTGTGTGTGGTGTGTGTGTGTGTGTTGTGTGTGCTGTCTGTCTGTCTGGTGTGTGTCTGGTGTGTGTGTCTGTGTGTGTGTGTCTGTGTTGTGTCTGTGTTGTGTTTGTGTGTGTGTGGTGTCTGTGTCTGTGTGAGTGTTGTGTGTTGTGTGAGTCTGTGTGAGTGGTGTGTGGAGCTGTGTGTGTGTGTGTGTGTGTGTTGATGTGTGGTGTGGTTTTGGGCTTGTTGTGGGTTTTGTTGGTGGTGTGTGTGTGTGTGTGTGTGTGGTCTTGTGTCGGTGGTGTGTGTGTTTTTGTGTGTTGTGTGTGTGTGTGTGGTGGCATGGTGTGGGGCATTTTGTGTGTGTGCATGTGTGTGTGTGCTGTGTGGGTGTGCATGTGTGTGTGTGTGTGTGTGTGTTGAGTGAGTGGTTTTGTGTTTTGTGTATGTTGGGGGTGTGTGTGTTGTGTTTGGGGTTGTGTTTTGTGTTTGTTTTGGTTTTGTGTGTGTGTTGTGGTTTTGGGGGTGTGTGTGTGTGTGCCCTTTTTTTCATTATTTCAAACAAAGGGTAAATTGAAGTCAGAGAAAAAAATGAGTGAGAAAAGGGCCCAAAAGGGAAATTTAGCTCACGATTTTTTTCATAACTAAAAAAGAGTCCAGTTTATGTCCTCGCCGGCCATCCTGTTTAATATCAATTTGGTTTTACATCATTTTTGGGTTGAGGCAACCAAATTGATGTTAAAACAGCAAACCCTTTAAAGCCAACCATGGGCTGGTTGGGATTTTTAAAATTAGCAGGGCAAACAACGTGGTTTGGGGGGCCCCCAGAACTGCACCCCCAAAACTACCATCCCGGCTGGGGACGAAAAAATCCCAAGGGGGTGGGTTTTGGGGAAAAAAACACTGAAATAAATTGTAAAATAATGTAATTTTTCCCCCCATTTTAAGGTGCACCAGCATTTTAATACGTAATTAGATGTTTCCAAGAAATTTTTAACGTATAGAGTACCCAAAGTCTACCATTTTACTCTGACCTTGGCATATTAAGGGGCCCCCAAGTGCCCTTTCTTGTGTTCTGCAAAATTTCAGGTCAAGGCAAGTATTGTCGATTTTTGCAAAAAAGCTGCAAACCAGCAAGCACTAACGTAAGCCCGTTGGGGGAACCCGTTCTGTTTGAGACTTTATCTCTGAAAATTTTCTTCATCCCCAGAAGCTGTTCTTATCCCAAAAACAAGAAATAACTCTGGTTCCCATTGGCTCCCTTTGAACTATGAACCTTTTTTTCCAAAAGGGGCTACAATTTTATGAGTTCAGATGAAGAATGTAATGGGAAACGACATCAAAAAGAAAGAATGTCAAAAAAGATTCCATTTAAATGGTTTTAATGGCGTAGGGTGTTGGGGGGAGGGGGGAAGGGGAGGGAGCTGAGGGCAGGGTAAGGGGAAGACCTGTTTAGCTTGTGTGTCACGTCTGCGTGTCACAACTTGCCTAACTTTCCTGGGTTGAAGGGGGATTTTGGGGGGTCTTTGTGTGAACGAAAATCATAACACACCCACCACCACTCCCCCCCCCTTTTTTTCCCCCAATCCCCCCCCTCCTTTTTCTCTTCTCCAAATCCTTTTCCCTCTGTTTCTTCCTCTATTTTTCCTCTTTTTTTCCCCTTTGGGGTTCCCCGGAATTTTTTTTATATCGTTTCACTATTCATATCAAACACGTTTTTTGTCTTTTCGTGAAAAGTTTTTCTTGCGACAGATAAGAAAATTATGGTAATTTAGATGTATCTGTGAAAGATAGCTATAGCGCTATTTTCCCATAAGATAAATATTAGACAACAGTAAACTAGCCATTCGGGGGTAAAATCTTCCCGTGATCAAACTAGGGCATCCCCAGTCTTTCTTTAAACTATTTTTCCTAATTCGTCACCGGTCAATGCAATTTTGACTGTTGTGTTCACTTTATTATTAGAGTGAGGGTTCACACGGTGCTGTATACTCAAGAATAGGTGGGTTTTACGAGGAGTGTTTTTTCGAAGTGTCTTAGAGGATTTCTGTTTTCATGTGGATGTCTTTTGTGTTTAAAGTGGAAATTTTCGAATGAGAGAGAGAGGGAGAGATGGAGAGAGAGAGAGGGGGAGAAGACGAGTAGGAAGGAAGAGGAGGAGGGAGAGAGAGAGAGAGGAAGAGGAGAGAGAGAGAGAGAGAGAGAGGGGAGATAAAGAGAGAGAGAGAGAGAGAGAGATGGGGAGAGAGGGGAAGAGGGAGAGAGGAGAGAGAGAGAGAGAGGGGAGAGGAGAGAGGGGAAAAGGAGAGAGGAGAGAGAGAGAGAGAGAGAGAGAAAAG
Source organism: Cherax quadricarinatus (assembly GCF_026875155.1). Taxonomy (NCBI): domain Eukaryota; kingdom Metazoa; phylum Arthropoda; class Malacostraca; order Decapoda; family Parastacidae; genus Cherax; species Cherax quadricarinatus. Next base: position 6,050 of record NW_026504981.1, read on the forward strand.
AGGAGGAGAGAGGGGAGAGAGAGAGGAGAGAGAGGAGTAGAGGTGAGAGGGAGAAAAGGGGAGGGGAGGAGAGGAGGAGAGGAGGAGAAAAGAAGAGAGGAAGGGGAAAGGGGAGAGAGAGAGAGAGACAGAGAGCATGGGGTTGTTGGAGTGCATTAAGTAGGTGAAGGGAGGCTTAGCCCCTTCCCCGTGAATCATGCAGGATTACTTGCCGCTAAACACCAGCCTCCAGCCCCAGTGAATTCCTCAACTGAAAGAGTAGCAGCAGAAGTGGTAACAAAGGAGATGCGTAATGAGGGACGCATTGATAAGTGTCCTCCAGAGCGGCCAGGGGCAGGTACTCACAAAGAAAAGAACCACGATTTTTAGAACCTTTTCTTCTCGTGCATATATTTTAAAATGATTTGGGTAAGAATCTTTCTTCTGGCGCTCTTGACTTATGAAAGTAAGTGAACTGACATTTTGTGTTAATGTTGTTGACTGCAGCTCAAGGCTGTTAACCCTCCCTTCTTGTTTATTATTAACACTCCTGGGTTATGAAACTCCTGGTTTTTAAACCCTTCCCTGGGTTTTTAAACCCTTTTTTGAGTTATTAAAACTGCGGGGTTGTTAACCATTGGGGGATAATTTAAATCCCCCAAAGGTTTAACAATGTGAAGAAAGTCATCGCTTTCTTCAGAAAACTGGTGTGGTCAAGAGTGTAGTATAAGAGTGACTCACGAACGGGTAAGACTTGAACTCACCATGGATTCCAACCTTATCCGTTCCGTGATTATATTTAAGAGTCATTTCTCATACTTTTATACAGCCGGCCAGGTATCAGTATATCTGGTCGATAAGAGTAAAGAGGCGGAATTAAGAGCTGTGCTATGAACCAGTAGGGTTGATCATTGCCATTTGGATGATGGAGGTGGAGGAGAAAATACTCATAGTTACATTTTATAAGTATTCATATAGTTCCACAGGGCTCTGGTGGCCTGGTGGTTAACGCTCTCGCTTCACACGGTGAGGGCCTGGGTTCGATTCCCAGCCAGAGTAGAAACATTGGACGTGTTTCTTTCCACCTGTTGTCTATGTTCCCCATCAGTAAAATGGGTACCTGGGTGTTAGTCGACTGGTGTGGGTCGCATCCTGGGACACTGACCTAAGGAGGCCTGGTCACAGCCCGGGCGCGGGGGCTTTGGGACCCCGGAACTCTCTCCAGATCTCCAGATAAACTTCCACAACAGTGGCAGCAAAGTAATAGCAAAGAAGTAGAGACCGATAACACTGACGTTCCACATTATTAAAATCTCTGACAGGGTTTTAAGAAGCAAGATCGCTAACTACATAGATTCACAACAAATGTACAATACAGGGCAGCATGGGATTAGTGCAAGTTGATTTCCCGCTTTGGTAGCTACTGCACCATTACGACATGGTCTTGGATGTACTGGAAGACAAAGTGCAGTTGAAAAAACTGGAAGTTAGAAGATACAAACAGAAAAGTTTTGTTCCCCAGGGCACTTTTACTCGCCCTTATCCTTTTCCTCATCCTCATATCCGAATAGAATGGGGCATAAATCATAGCATTATATCATTCTTTGCAGGACGTATTAGAATTTTCAAGAGGAGTGGCGTCCATTAAAAAACACAGCAAATCTCCAATTGGACATGATCCATGTCTCTTCAATGGGCCTCAGAAACAATATGTGATCAATAAGGATAAATTACAGTTTGTTAGGGAGAAATTGAGAAAATGAAAAGAAGAATCGAGTTTACAACTAATCTTACCACTCAATAGACCAATAAACAAAACGTAAACGGTTAAGATTGATAACGTTAGAGGACCTCCCTATCAAAGATCACAAGAATTTTCAAAATTTCACTTTTTTTTTTTACACGGGGTTTTTGACAAGGTTAAGGATCCCTAGCTTATTGACAAGCTATTTACAGGTTAAGGATTCCTAACTTCATTGGCAAGCTAAGAGCTGTTACCTACAACGGGCTCATTTGAAAGCATTTTTTATTATGAGATATACAAGTAGGGAACAGGATGAAGTTGGACCCATTGGGGGGCCAGTTTTTCATTTGATCAACTGACTTTATCTCGTTGACATCATTATGCTGTACGAAATGTGTTCCATACTCGAGTCATCCTGGGTATAATGATCTCAGATGGAGTGATGTCCCGGAGAAGGGTACGCCAGAGTGAAGTTGCTGCTTTTGCCCGTTCTTGTGGCATAAAAGCTTGTTTCACGCTGTCCTCGAAGTGGATCCAAGTATGGTACTTTGACAATATTGGCCTTGTAATAAACGTAAGGCACCCACATCCCTCCTGTGTTGAAGACTCTGGGTGAAATGACGATCTATCCAGGATGGGTCCAGGCGAGGAGGACGTCTTGCTCTGTTCTCTACTCTGTCAAGCAGTCGCAGATGAAAGGGGATGCAGGCAAAAACCAAGAAAGTTGCTCTACTTTTGTGCACGTAGCTGCATTTTAGTGCCGTAGCTGTTTACTGTAGTGCATGTAGCTGCACTTCTGTAGTGCACCCAGCTGCACTACTGTAGTGCACCTAAACCGCTCTACTGTAGTGCATATAGCTGCAATACTGTAGTGCACGTAGGTGCACTACTGTAGTGCACGTAGCGTACTTGTACCTCGTACAGAATCTTGCAACCCCTACTGTCAAGCAGATGCGAGATACGGCGAGCGCTGTAAGCTTCCTGGCTGCCTTGTTTGCAAGATTTACATGTTTCTTCATGGTTAGTTTGGAGTCAAATTTCACCCCAAGGATATCAACTTCTTTCCCGGTGCCAACACCCTCCCATTCATCCTTATACTGCACCAGCATTACCATCATGGTGCATAGAAGACGTCATCAATTTGCGTTTTCTCAGGTGCAAATGTTATTGCCATCTACTTCCCCAGTGATATAGCTCTTAGTGGTGATTGATGTAGCTTAGAGCAGCTGGCATCTCTTTCTTGATAAATGAATGTCAGTGTACAGTCGTCTGATATGCATGTGATTCTGGGCTGAGATGAAGAAGGTCGTTGAAGTAGACATTCATAACATGGGTCCCACACACTTCCTTGTGAACACTTGCCCCAAAGGAGGAATTTGAGAAGTAATTGAGCACTACTCTTAGAGAATTAAGAAGGTAATCACTTGAGGAGACATAGGTAGAGCTGCCCTTACTTTAATCTAAAATTAAGAGGCTGGATGCCAACGGTCCGAACGTCTCCATAAGTGTACACCAGCAGACTTTGGATTATCCTAGAAATGAGCTCGTGGTGAGGTTTAAAACAATCAGCAGAGGAGTAACCTTTCCTGAAGCCATATTGACGATCACAATTGTGAGTGGTAGTCAAAAAATCTGTCATTTGTTTTGAGATTATTGTCTCAAGGATCCTTACCAGTGATTGACAGAAGTGACACTGGTCTGTAGTTGTGATTTTTTACTGCTCTGCTCTTCTTTTTGTGAAGGGGTTGCATTTGCTCTTTCAAAGAGAGTGCCCATTTACACTGTATAGGAGTGCTGAAAGATGAGATAGAGGTGTGCTAGCTGGTTGAATTTTCAGAATCTTGGGCTCAAACTTGTTGGGCCAAGCTATTTTGGTCCTTCATACCTCCTTCCATCTCTCTAATGTCCACGTGGACAGTTTTGAACATTCTTGCACTCTAGCAAGGAGGTCCTTGCAGGAACAGGAATTGCATTTTGTAGCAAAGTCTTCAGCAAGAGGTCCGCTTTCTTGGATACTTTAGAGGTTTCATCCGGACGAATTAGAGTTTTAAAAGTTCATCTGCATATAACATTCTGTCTTGACAGGACACATGTATTGGAGTTAACTTACCTATCACTCATTATTTATTTTCAATCCAAATCTAATTAAATATCCTCCAATAATTACATTCAATTTTTCCTAAATTAATCATTAATTCATATAAATATATCAAATAATTCTTACTCCTAAAACCTCCTCCCCTTATATTATTCAATACCACAATTAATATTACCATATAAAATAATACTAACCTTCTTATACCTATACTTAAACAACTAATACCAAATTCTCTATACATCAATTTATATTCTCTAATCTCCAATTTATTCCAACCACAATCCAATCTATATTATATCACACATAAATATTTCAAACTATATTACCCCCATAAAATTACCTATAACACCAAATCTTTTAATCCAAGAATAACTTCAAATCTCAATCAATTTACTTCTTCTCTCTTTCCATTATTCCCAATTTTTACAACCTTTACACCAAGTATATCTTCTTGAAATCAAACAGTTTCTCATTTGAAACTGCACGAAGGTCATCAAAGTCCCTCTGTAAAAGGTGTGTTGAGGGTCACCAACATTATGATTGTTGACAGTTGTGTTGCAGAGAAGGGAGTCATATGTACCATTAGGAAGTTGATGGGGTATGCACATTTTGCATGAGGTCTGTACATTGCCCAGGTAGTAAGAGGTACTAGTGTTTATGCAGAGCTTGAGAAAAAAAAATAACATCATTTCAAGAAGTGTAGGGTGCCTCATTGTGCTGGGCATGAACATTTTAGAGACGCCCACAGCAATCTATCCTTGCTTCTGACTTTCATCCATGAGGTGTAGAGAATTCTTGAAAATTTTCGGAGTCTGTCATCAAAATGTTTTCAACAAAGCTATCATTTCGGGACGTGATGTTCACAAACTATGTGTGAGCTCTCAACTTAGTATGAACTCTAAGTTGTTAATTCATCACCCTATCACATAACATTGCACCTATTAGACTGGCTCCTCATGAGATGGGTCAGTCAACTTGAGGTGGTGGGTGTGTAGGGCTGTAGGTGCTGGCCTGAGAGAGGGTAGGGTAATATTTTTTTTTTTTTCAGGTAGCTGCAGGAGATGTAGGTCTGTGGTCTTGTATAAGGACAATAACCCTGCTGGGCTGGATAGGCGTAGCTGAGTGGGGGGGGGGGGGTGGGGGGGGGGGGAACGTGTGAGAGTTTCTCCCAATTCACGAGATCTTGCTGGTTTGTTCTGAGAAAGTCTCTAAACAGGTGGCCTGTCTGTCAAGTTCCTTTTCTTCGACATGGTCCTCCTGATGTCCTTTCTTGTAGCAGTAATTGCACCTGGTATCTCGCAGGCAGTTGTTGGCAGTGTGCCCCTTCCGGTGACAGCGAGAGCACAGCCTAGGGTGCTGGGAGGGTGGATATGTTTGTTGCACCTCTGTGTTTGCAGTAATTGTCCTCAGGTTTGCCGCTGCATCTGTGTTAGTGGAGGGTGAGAAGGTGTAGATGTCTTCTCCTCCAGTTCCTCTTCCACGTCTCTGCCCGTCCTCCTACCAGTTCTAACAGATGTGCCCTGCTGTTCGTACTTTGGCGCAGTAGGTGTTCAGGTGTGGTGGTAGTTCCCTGATTATTAACTGCACCCAATCTCTGGTGGAGAAAAACTCCTGACTCAGACTTGGCTGATGAAGCACTGCTGCCCGATTCTGGAATAGTGTCGGCAGATGTGCTGACAGGTGTAGGATCAGAGATGGTATGTGCACTGTCAAGTGGACTGGCAGTGGCTGAAGCAGAGATGTCAAGTGTAGGAGAATTAACAGATCCAAGGCTTCCCTCATTGCTGGGAAGAGGATTTGTTTCTCTTGTTGGGGTCAGAGAAATTGTGTTTTTAGAATTCCCAAAGGTAGTGTTTTGAACTCTGTCAGTCTGTGGGACCTTAGCGATGAGTTAAGCTCACTGTGAGACTTCCAGTCTTTGTCAATAGTGTCACCATCAGCTGAGCAGCTTACGTCACTGACCTTCTACAATAGCTTGGAGGTTATCTAATGATTTGAGGAGCTCATAAAGTGCTTCCCTGTGATGGATTATCTTGCTGCAACTTTAAACACAGCAAGAGGGCAGTTTGATCTTTGGCAGATGTTGAGGTAGGACTTCTGAATTCCTCTGTAGGCTTGTATCACATATACCACAGGATTATGGATTATCCTTCAATTTTCTGAAATTTTAACTGGCTGCAACAAAATTCTTTTCTGGAATGCAATCTGTGTGGCAGTAGTTGGAACAAGTAGGCTCTCCATACCGCCTAATTTTGTCCCTTGTGGTATACCACAAACACTGCAGTAAATACTGGGACAACTAGCAAGATAGCGTAGATATTCTTGTATTTTGCGATGTGAAGTATCCCAGAGGATGCTTACTTAAATCCATCCTATCACAGGAGAGAGAGGGTGCGTGGTGGTATCGTGGGTGGGGTGGAGTATCGTGGGTGGGGTGGTGTATCGTGGGTTGTGGGGTGTTTTTATTAGCGGGTGAATATGCTGTTACACTAACAGCCCCTTAGAAGAAGGGCAAAATTTTAAACATAAAGAATGTACCTAGAACCTTCACTGCACATATAAACTCAGTCAAGTTTCTAAATTACCGGGAACACTTGAAGTTCTTTTCCCTGTACTCCTTACAACTCAGGAGAAAACATTTACAACACAATTTACACCTGGAAAATCATAGAATTATCAGTAGCCTTCCCTCATACATAAAAGGTTCACCAACAGAGACTTGGCTGTCTCCAAGAGAGGACTAGATAAGTTCATGTCAGTTCCTAATCAGCAGGGCTGTGATTCATACTTCGGACTGCGTGCGGCAGGCAGTAACAGCCTGATTAATCAAGCCTTGATCCATCAGGATCACAGATCAGGGACTGAGCCACGAAATCCTTAACCCCCGAAAACATCCTTCAGGCTTCCTTCAGGAAAATATTACTAGCAAGCATTGCAGCTATGAAAGCTTTTTTAACGAGAAATGTCCATTTTACACCCACCTAAATTGTTGGTTCTTCTAAACTAAGAATATAACAAACAGTTGAGGAAGACGCTCTGAGGCATAAAGGTGACACTTGCATTCACAATACCGCATTTAGAGAGGAAATTTTGTCGACAAACTTATGATTCTATGTTCTGTATTTCCTTTGTCTTTTGTTCCTGTGAGTTTCTCTTTTTTTTGTTCCTTGGCTGCTCTTCTTTAAAACTGTGAGTTAGTGAATTAGTGTAGTGCTTTTCTTGCTCCCTGGTGCCAGGTGTTGGAGTGCCTCTGCTCTGGTGCCAGTGTGTCGGAGTGCTGAGATACTTGATCTCTTACCGTTCTAAAGACGTAATTTATTCGTTTCTCTCTTCACTAGTTTCTGCCACGTGTGGGTCAGTGGATCTTCCGCTCCTTGTCTTTGTATTCTTATGTATCCTCACTTACTACTTCTGTACTACTATATTATATTTTACTATTCACTACCACTTCCTCTACTTTTTACTTTCGTATTGCATTTACTGCTACTGCTAGTACTAGTTCAACTACTAACCTTTTTACTATCAATGCTTCCATCCATTACTGTTTATACATACTACTACTACAACAATGCTACTATGTTGCACACACTACACATCCTCTCCTGACCCGTTTTCAGTCTATGCTAGTTGTGATTCACAATGGGGGGGGGGGTTTTTTTTCCAGGATCAACGAAATGTCATAATAAAAAAAATTTTCTTTTCCTAAGTCAGAGTTATTAGTGAATTGTTCCAGCACGGTACTGCAACTTTTATCCTCAAGCCCCCCAAATGATGACTCTATTTTATCATTAAGGCTGGCGAGTAAATCCTGTTCGTACTCTACTGCAGAAAACTGGTCTGAGAATCTCCATTAACAATCAGATGTTAAGGACACTTATATTTCCTTTGTAAAAGAGTGACGAAATCGCATCTATAAGAAATAATGAAAGTACAATATAAGCACTACTATGCGAAATGGAAAACTACTACCGATCCGCTTTCGTGATGACACATCTGTGGAATGAAGACACTGATCTACTCTTGGTGATCAGTGTCTTCAGGAGCTTATTACAACAGTTGCCTAGTCACCTCCTGCAGTGTTGTGTTCATGAAGCCAGGGAGGTCCTTTCTACATAAGAGGTTTCTTTAAAGGTTCGTAACTGACGACAACAATCATTCCTCCTTTCGCTGATTGTTCACTGTTTTTCGTATGTGCCAAACACATCAATCTCTTACTTGATTTTCTCTCGAAGCTAAATGAACAACAGTCTTGCTACTTTTCTAAAAATTTTTATTCCCATGTAACTTCTCTGAACAGAAACATCTGTCGACAAACGGTTACTGAATCATGAGGAATTTGATTTGTAACATCCCAATTTTTCTGCAGGGATTGTCACTAAGACTGATTTATGGGTACTTTCATCAGCTACTCATCTTAGGGGTCCAAGATAAACAATCTACAAATCAGGTCTTTGTTAGTTTCACGACTTCTATAACACGTATTTCTAAATGTTTCACTTTAATGGTTGTTGAATGTCTTTGTGGGAGAGTTTGGATTAGTCTTAATTCTAAAAAATCTAAAAAAAAAAAATAATTCTTTCTTTTCTAGCAACAATGTACATTTAGATGCCTTTGCCAAATACTGCACATAATAAGGGGTCCTGATTCTTAACCAAAAGACTGGTGTAGGCTTCTACGAGGCTCATACTGCTGAACGAACTCTTCCGTCTTGGTGACTTCAATTTCTGGCGTGCTCAATATCTGTTTCTTCCCTTTTGCAATATTCTTTCAATGTTGAAAAATTTTCATTTATAACAATAGTAGCAATAAAAACATCACAAGAGGGTAAAAACTATAAACAGTAGCAACACTTTAAAAATAATAATAAAAATAATAATTATAATAATAATAATAATAATAATAATAATAATATAATAATATTATTATTAATATATTATTATTATTATTATTATTTTATTATTATTTTAAGTGTGTTCTGTTATAGTTTTTACCGTCTCTGTGATGTATTATTGCTACTTAATTGTTATATGAAATTTTCAACATTTGGAAAGTGGATTGCAAAGGAAGAGAAACGATATGAGCACGCAGAAGTGAAGGTCCACCAAGACGAAGAGTCGTGTCAGCCAGTAGAGAGCCTCGCATAGAAGCCCTACACCAAGTTTTTGTAAGAACAGGAACACCTTATTATGTGGCAGTATTTGGGCAAAGGCATCTTAAATGATACATGTTGTAGAAGAGAAGATTTTAGATTTTTTAGAATTAAGACTAGATCCAAAAATCTCCACAAGACACATCACAATCCATGAAAGAGAAACATTTAGAAAATACGTGTTAGAAGTCGTTATAACTAACAGAAGACCTGATTTGTAGGATTGTTTATCTTGGACCCCTAAGATGAGTAGCTGATGAAAACCATAATCAGTATTAGTGACATCCTGCAGAAAAAATGGGATGTTAGCAAATCAAATTCCTCATGAATCGTAACGTTGTCGAAGATGTTTTCTGGTTAGAGAGTTACATGGGAATAAGCTAGTTTTTAGAAAAAGTAGCAGGCCTGTTGTTCATTTTAGCATTCGAGAGACAAATCAGATAAGAGAATTGAATGTGTTTTGCCACATACGGAAAAACAAGTTGAACATTCAGCGAAAGGATGGGAATGATTTTTGGTCGTCAGTACGACCTTAAGAACCTCTTATGTAGAAAGGACGCTCCCTGCTTCATGAAACAACATGCAGGAGGTGACTAGGCAACTGTTGTAATATGTTGAAGACACTGATCTACACAAGAGTAGTTCAGTGTCTTCATTCCACAGATGTGTCTTCACGAAAGATGGATCGGTGTTGTAGTTCCATTCGCAGAGTAGTGCTTATATTGTACTGTCATTAGTTTTTATAGGATGCGATTTCGTCATGCTTTTACAAAGGAAATATAAGTGGCCTTAACATCTTGATTGTTAAATGGAGATTCTCAGACCCAGTTTCTGCAGTTAGAGTACGAACAGGATTTCGCCAGCCGATTAGGTTAAAAATAGAGTCATTCATTTGGCTTGCTGAGTAAAAGTTGCAGATACCGTGGCTGGAAACAATTCACTAATAACTCTGAATTAGGGAAAGAAATTTATTATGGACATTTCGGTGCTCTGGGACATTGTGGAAGTCACAATGCTAGACTGGAAGACGGGTCAGGAGGAGAGATGGTGTAGTGGTGGTGGCAACAGTAAGTAGCATTGTTGTAGTAGTGTTGTCTTGTAACAGTAATGGTGGACGCATTGTTAGTAAAAGAGGTAGGTAGTGGATCTAGTACTAGAGAAGCAGTAATGGCAATACGAAAGTAAAAGTAGAGAGTGAATTGGTAGTGAATTAGTAATAATGTAGTAGTAGCAGAAGTAGTAGTGAGGATACATAAGAATACAAGGACAGAGGAGCGGAAGATCCACTGACCCACACGGGGCAGAACTAGTGAAAGAGAAACGAGAGTAAATTACGTCTTTAGACGGTAGAGATCAAAGTATCTCAGCACTCGGACACCTGGCACCAGGGAGCAGAGGAGCACTCCAACACCTGGCACCAGGGAGCAGAGGAGCACTACACTAATTCAACTAACTTCAGGTTTTAAAGAAGAGGCAGCAAGAACAAAAAAAAGAGAAAACTCACAGGATACAAAAGACAAAGGAAATACAGAACATAGATCATAAGTTTTGTCGACAAAAGTTTCCTCTCTTAAATGCGGTTTATTTGTGAATGCAAGTGTCATCTTTATGCCTCAGAGCGTCTTCCTCAACTGTTTGTTATATTCTTAGTTTAGAAGAACCAACAATTTAGGTGGGGTTGTAAAATGGACATTTTCACGTTAAAAGCTGTCATAGCTGCAATGCTTGCTAGTAATATTTTCCTGAAGGAAGCCTGAAGGATGTTTTCGGGGGTTAAGGATTTCGTGGCTCAGTCCCTGATCTGTGATCCTGATGGATCAAGGCTTGATTAATCAGGCTGTTACTGCCTGCCGCACGCAGTCCGAAGTATGAATCACAGCCCTGCTGATTAGGAACTGACATGAATTATCTAGTCCTCTCTAGGAGGACTAGCAAGTCTCTGTGTGAACCTATTATGTATGAGGGAGGCTACTGATAATTCTATGATTTTCCAGGTGTAAATTGTGTTGTAAATGTTTTCTCCTGAGTTGTAAGGAGTACAGGGAAAAGAACTTCAAGTGTTCCCGGTAATTTAGAAACTTGACTAGTTTATATGTGCAGTGAAGGTTCTAGGTACATTCTTTATGTTTAAAATTTTGCCCTTCTTCTAGGGGCTGTTTAGTTTTTGGTACAGCATATATTCCACCCGCTATAAACACCCCACCCACGTATCCCCCCACCCACGATACTCACCCCACCCTCGATACCACCACGCACCCTCTCTCTCCTGGTGAACTTCATTTGCAACCTATCAAGCATCCTCTGGGATGACTTCACATCGCAAATAGCAAGAATATCTACGCTATCTGGCTATTGTCCCAGAGTTCCTGCAGTGTTTGTGGGTATACCAAAGGGACAAAAATTTTCTAGATTAGGGAGCCTTCTTGTTCCAACTATCTGCCACTCAGACTTGCATTCCAGAAGGGATCGAATTTTGTTGCAGCGAGGTTGAAATTTCAGGAAAATGAAAGGATATCCATAATCCTGTGGTATATGTGGATACAAGCCTACAGCGAGGAAGGTCAGAAGTCTTACCTTCAGGGGACTTAGTCCAAAGATCAAGACTGCCCTTCTTGGGCTGTGTTGTAAAGTTGGCAGCTAAGATAATCCATCACAGGAAGCACTTTAAGAGCTCTCAAATATTAGATAACCTCCATGTATTGTAGAAGGTCAGTGACGTAAGTGCTCAGCTGGATGGTGAGCACTGATTGACAAAGACTGGAAGTTCACAGTGTCGTTAACTCATCGCTCTTAAGGTCCCAGACTGTGCAGATGTTCAAAACACTACCTTTGGGGAATTCTAAACGACCTCCCCCTTTCCTCTGACCACTCATAGAGGAACACAAGATCTTTCCAGCAATAGGAAGCACTTGATCTGGTTTAATTCTCCTACACTTGAGACATCTGATGCTTCAGTCCACTGCCAGTCCACTTGGACAGTTTGCAACATACCATCGTCTGATCCTACACCTGTCAGCACATCTGCCGACACTATTTATCTGCTGCAGAATTTTGCAGCAGTGCTTCATCAGCAAGTCTGTAGTCTAGGAGTTTTTCTCCACAGAGATTGGTGTCATGGTTAATAATCAGGTGAATACCACCTCACCCTTGATCACCTACCCCTGCGCCAAGAGTACGAAACAGAGCAGGGGCACATCTGCTAGAACTGGTAGAGGTCGGGCAGAGGACGTTGAGAGGACGTGGAGGAGGAAGACATCGTTTTTACCGCCCAACAATTAAAAATAGGGGGGGGGGGCCAGCTGTCTCACCTGTCCACTAAACACAGTTGCAGCGGCACAGAACCTGAGGACAAATCTGCAAAACACAGGAGGTGCAACAAATATAGTCACCCTCCCAGGCACCTAGGCTGTGCTCTCGCTGTCACCGAAGGGGCAACATGCCAACAGCTGCCTGCCGAGATTCCTAGGTGCAATTACTGCTACAAGAAAGGACATCAGGAGGACCAGTGTCGATAAGAAAGGAACTTGACAGACAGGGCCACCTGTTTAGAGACCTGTTCTCAGAACAAACCAGCAGGATCTCTGAATTGTAAACACTCTCACACGTCACTCCACTCAGACTACTCCTATCCCAGCCCAGCAATGGTATTGTGGCCTTATACAAGACCACAGACAACATCCCTGTCAGCTGCCTCAGTACCCTACCTCTCTCAAGGCAGGCCCCATCCATGCCCTACAACACCCACACACCACAAGCTAGATATCCGCACATCATCATGAGGAGCGCATTCTATCAGCATCCGTCGGCCAACATTAGAGGTTTTCATTACCAATGCAGGAGAGCTCACACAAAGTTTTGTTGAACACTCGACGTCCGGACATGATAGCGTTGTTGAAACATTTTGGATGACAAGGATACCAGAAAATTATTGGCAAGAATTGCTGGCCTGGTCACAGACCGGGCCGCGGGGCGTTGACCCCCGGAACACTCTCCCAGGTAAACTCCGGAAAAACACCTCATGGATGAGAAGAGACAGGAAGCGCATGGAGGCGGTTTTGCTGTGTGCTCTCAAAAAAGTTTCATTCCCAGCACATTGATTGTTGCCAACCCTTACAAGCACATCTTGAAATGATGTTTTCTTCAAGCTCTGCATAAACACTATACCGTCTGTACTAGCATGTGCAATGTACAGACCTCGGGGAGTGCAACATGCAGAAACCCCAATCAACTCCTAATTGGAAAATATTGACTCACTTCTGCTACAACAACAACTGTCAAACATATCAAAATTTGTTGGTGACCCAACCAGCGCCTTATACAGAGGACTTTGAATGACCTCTTGCAGTGTTTGACATGAGAAACTTTGTTGATTTCCTCTACACACAATCTCTGGCGCCTTCCTTGCCCCAGTAGTGAGGTGAACTGGCAGAAGGCATAGCACTTGACAACGACCCTCAGCTATGTTTGGATCGTCCTGACCACAGACTGTTTTTTTTTACGACACTTAAGATCCCAACAGAACCGTGGGGAATTCCAACACGCACAACCTGCTATGGAAAAAGAGATAATTGGCCAGCCCTTTTTTGCCTGAGCTCGCCACCAGCGCGAATGGAATGCTCTTCTCCAAGGGGAGTGCTGCACAACCCAAGTGAAAGCCTTTACTGGACACATCTTTAATCTACACAAGAACACATTCCTTACCGGCAGTATGGACGAAAAAGCCTATCGATCAGCCTTGGTTGGCTTATTCGTTGTAGAGAGGCTGCTACTGCTAAGTACAAAGCATGGTAAGGTATAATAGACATCTACCACCTATAAGAGGAACTTGCACAGCAACCCTGTAGGCATATAGGTGACGTTCAAAAAGTGGGCCATGCTAAGTGGGGGGTGAACACTTAAAAGAAATGTTCTAGCATCAGTAGGTAAGGCCCAAAACCTGGTGCCCCTGGTCAAGGACAGACAAGGTATCTGCCTGATGAACTCATTCCACCTCTAAATCGACAGGATGGACCACCTCTACTAGTCGTCAAGAGAAGGCGGCGCTCTTTGCTGAAACACTTTGCTACCAAAATGCAATTCCTGATCCAGCAAGAGGACATACCTTGGCTAGCTGCAAGAACTGTGTCAAAACTGTCATGGTGACAATTGGCAGGGAGGAGTGTGCTTTATCCGTTCTTAAATCGCTTGAAACCAAGAAAGGCTGTGGGCCCAGACAAAGTTGACCCAAGATTGCTGAGAAGATTGTGCAGACCATCTAGCATCACCTCTAACATCGCATCTTTCGATCACTGCCTCGTACAGTGAATCATATTTTGTACTCTGACGAGAGAAGTAACTTGATTCTGCTCAATTGACTTTCGGCCCGGCAGGTCATAGCAGCTCTCCTACTTACTCAGTCTCCCTAACTACATCCCCGTTGGGGAGGGGAACCTTTACCATCATCGTTTCGCCTTGACTTGGCACGATGAGCTACCCTAATCGTGTAAAGATCAATCCAAAAAGTGGTACCGTTGATAGAATTCAAACAAGATGCTCTTGCAACTGTTGTGCCAGGGAGCACTGCAAAAGTAAAATTCAGCACGCATTTTGTCACGGAAAGAAGCATTCATTGTTGTGGAGACACGATGATGCGAGGAGAGAAGTTCCTCACCTACAGAAACCAAAACCGCTACTCTTACTGCTCAAAGGGTTAACTTTACATCATCTCCTGCCCTCAGGGAAAGGAAATCAGTTATTCCTAAAAAAACTGGACAAGATTTCTGACTTCTCAACCATTGCTGAACTCGTCTCCATTGAAACGCAAAATACTTTGTCTACTGTTTGATAGCATTAACCAAAATCTCGGAAATGTATCATCTCTGCTCAAGGTCACCTTTACCGACGTGAACATGCTGCCACTGCTCTGAACGAAGGTTTTTGCAGATTACTACTACTTAAATCCCGTCCCACCCTACATAGAAACAGGAGATACCACTACAGTCCAACATGCTTAACTGTTATTCTTATCTTCACACCACCAAAGAGTGTCCAAAAACGACAAGAAGTTCTGCACACAATGTGGTAGTGAGGGACCACCTTCAGTTCCTGTAACCCGCTGCTGCTGCTCCAACACAACCAGCGTGTTTAAAACTGCAAAAGTAATGATCACCATACACCTGGCAGCAAAATGTCCTACAAGAATGGATATAATGAAGAAAACACAAGAGCAGCAAACCGACAAAACCAACAACAACACACCAACGTATGCAGCAATTGCAAAGTTTACAAGCAGACACAAACAAAATTACCTTCATACTCTACTCAGCTCCGCCCTCCACCAACCATCACCCTCCAACATGTGAACGTAACCAGCTCGGAAGATCCACTAATGTTTACTATACGTTTCACATGCGAACTTGGCTGAACCTGGAACCTTCTAATCTAGCCATCAACAAGTTATTTGCATTAAATAACATGCCATCATTCATATTTCCAAGCATCTTCGCACCTTCTGAAGAAATTCTAAAATTCCCACCAAGGACTTAATCAACACCTCTGGCTACAGTAGCTCCAACAACCACAACAAACTAGTGACGTCACGGGGGGGGGGGGGGGGGGGGGGTACACCAATAACGTCCAATGAGATGCCTTCACCGTCCCCACCACTCCTCATTGAAACCGACCATCAAGAAGCCTTTATCACCAGAAACATCTTCTATTCGTCTACTGAAGATGACAACGAATATTCAACTTTCCTCCTTCAACAATACCTAACAAAAAGAAAAACAGCAAAAAAATCATCATCTCAACAACTCTCACAGTAATAAAGATGAAGTTACTAAAAAAAATATACTTCAATGACTGGAATCAACTTTCTACAACTACAGAAAAATATCATCAAGGACATGCTGCTTCAAGAACTTTATTCTCACCACATCGAAAATTAAAGTCAAGTTTACATCAAATCTTCCTGCTCGCTGGAACTCTTCGTAAATTGAACTTTCTACTATCTAAAGGCCAATTGTAGACCATGTACTAGAAGATTCCATCCAAAAACAACTTGCCTGAAACACGTATAAATTTTGCTTCCCTCTACAACGTTTTAAATGCTATGAAAACGGAACTAAATCGTAAAACAACGCCCAGACTTCCAGTAAACCTAAACCTCTGTGAACCTGACCAATCAACGTGGATCTCCTTCCATGTCGCCTGCAGCCGCCTAATCATCCATCAAGTAGCAGTAATTCATCCATCCCAGTAAGATGCAGTCCCAGCACCTCGAGTTCCTGTTGCCTTCACATCGTCCTTCCTCAGAATATCTGAAACCATCTCCATCTACGCCTCCAAGTACTTTTCGGGTACCACAAAATCCACCAAAAGTTGGTTGGCCATTTGCCTTGATTCCTCCTCTTCCCCTCCTTCACCATCCTTTTCCCGTTATTTCCATCCTTCCATACCTTCTTCCTTCCCATCTTACGACAGCTCCGTCGTCCGTCGAATTCGATTCCAGTAACAGTGTAAATGGCCCTCATCTATGGAAAGAGCAAAATGTACTCCCTTTTCACAAATAGAAGAGCAGAGCAGAAATCAGCAACTACAGAACCAGTGTCACTTCAGTCAATCACTGGTAAGATCCTTGAGATAACAATAAACTCAAAAAAACAAATGAACAGAGATTTTTTTGACTATCACTCACTTAGCTACTTTGTGATCGTCAATAGCTTACAGTAAAGGTTCTCTGCTGTTGATCTGTTGTTAAAACTCTCCACTAATTGGGCCACCGATCCACTGGAAGAATCCAAAGTCAGCTGTGTGGTAGCGCAGGACCATTGCTGGTGCTTTCGACCAGGGCCTCTAGCCAAACTTCAAGCACTGGGAATGCAGGCTTTATGCTATGTCTCCCTCAGTGATTACCTTCATGGTAAAAAAAGATCTCTAAGTGTAGTTCCAATGGAACGGAATCAGCAAGACATCCTATTTGGACAAGTGTTCTACAGAGGAATCGTACTTGGACATTGTTATGGAATTCGTGAGCTTATGCAAGGACGAGTATTTCCTATTCTTCATCCCATCCCAGAATTACATGCATATGCAGACGCTGTTCACTGACAATCACTTATACCAAGAGAGAAATACCAGCTGCTCTAGCTACATCAAGCACCACTGAGAGCTATATCAGCTGGGGAAATAGATGGCAAGTACATTTGCACCTGAGAAAACGCAAAGTGATGATCCGTCTCTAGGCACATGAAGGTCATTGCTGGTGCAGTAGTAAGGATGAATGGGAGGGTTATTGGCACCTGGAGGAAGAAGTTGATTATCCTTTTATGACTTTGACATCCAAACTAACCATGAAAAGAATCATGTTGTAAATATGCAAACAAGGCAGCCAGGAAGCTTACAGGCACATCGCCGTATCTCGCATCTGCTTGACAGTAGGGGTTGCAAGATTCTGTACGAGGCACAATAACGCTCACGTTACCTTGAATATGCCTCCGCTTTCTTGGTTTGCCTGCCCCCCCCTCTCATCTAGTGACTTGCTTCACAGAGTATAGAAAAGAGCAAGACGTCTCATCTCTCCGCCTGGAACCCATCCTGGATATTCTGATCATTCAGCAGTAGCCCTTCACAGAGGGATGTGGTGGCCTTACTAGTTATGTAAGGCCAATATGTCAAAGTACCACACTGGATCCACTTCGAGGACCAGCGTGAAACAAGCTTTTAATGCCACACGACGGACAGAAAGCAGCAACTTCACTCTGAGCTGGTACCCTTCACTCCAGAACTTCACTCCATCTTGGAATCATATAACCCAGGGATGACTCGAGTATGAAACACATACGTACAACATAATGAATGTCATGAGATAAAGTCAATTGATTCAAATGAAGCACTGGCCCCACAGATGGCATCCAACTTCATCCGTTCCTACTGTATGTCCTCATACAATAGAAAAATGTTTTCAAATGAGCTGATGTATGGTAACACTGCTTAGCCTTGCCAATAAAGCTAGGATCCTTAACCTGTAATAGCTTGGTCAATAAAGCTAGGGATCCTTAACCTAGACAAACCCTGTGTAAAAAAAAAAAAAAAAAAAAAAAAAGGAAATGTCCCCAGGCCATACCAGTAGCCCATAGCCAAAAGGTTGAATATTATAGCAATAAAAAAATCCCCACAAACGCTGATCTGCAATAGAGCCTAAACGAAAGTAACGTGGCAATTAGCAAAAATTCTGTGAGACTCCGCTATGATATAAATAATTTTACATACATAATTATAATGCCCTGATATGGAAGTCACTGACATTATGTAACACCATCCACGAGAAAAGAGGGTCCATTTAACCTCTCGACACAACATATATATATATGTATGTATAATATAATATATTATATATATATATATTATATATATATATATATATATATATATATATATATAGTATATACATATATGCATGTGAGTGGTGTGTGTGTGTGTGTGGGTGTGTGTGTGTGTGTGTTTAGAATTCGCAGAACAGCCGAAATATTCACAAACACTAATCACTGGTCGAAGGAGACTCGAATCTACTAACCTTTGACAAGGTAGGACGTGCTCTAACCACCGTACCACACACTGGACCAAAACGTCTTGGTTGGCTGGGCGCCCAAGGTATTGTCAGTGTGGTACGGGTGGTTAGAGCACTGCCTACCTTGTTCAGGTTCGTAGGTTCGAGTCTCCTTCGACCAGAGATTGCATTTGTGGAATATTTCGCCTGTTCTGCGAATTCTAAACAGGCTGGAGTCCCTTCTTAATTTGTACTCTCGTTTGGAACCTTCCACACCACTCAGGAAAATGTACCTTATTTAGAAGTTCAGAATAATCCATTTTGGAATTAATGATCCTTTAGAATAGAGTCCCATTTCTCAAGATTAACTAAACACTCGAGAGATCTAAAATTTAGTCTTGGTGTGAGAAAAAGATACTATTGCTGACTGTATAACATACTTCCAGAAAGCCAATTGAGGCTACATTATAGTAAGTCTTAAGACAATGAATTATCAGGATTTTTGTATTGAGATTTTCAAAAATGTACAAATTTCAGAATAACGATCTTCAAAGATCGAGTACTGAAAATCACTTCATCACGATTGTCAGAGACATGTTTATGAATAAAGATGATGTTTGAACTAAAATTGTTAGAGAAAAACCAAAAGCTCCAGAAACAAAAGTAGCCCTTGATGATAGGAACAACAGAAAGAAAGCCCATTTATGGGAAAAATACAAAAACAGTCCATGCATTGTACATTTGTACGGGTATGCATGGATCTTATCCGTAAGGATAATGCAAGGTATCTTCGTAAAGTATGCACATGGTATCATTCGTAAGGTATGCATGGTTATCGTTCGTAATGCAATGCGTTCATTCGTGGTAGAACTATTTATTTCAAAGAATTTTTATTTTCCCTAATAACTGTTATTAGTTATTTTCATAACGTGTATTGACATAATCAGTAACTTTTATTTGAATTTCGGAACTTTATTCGTCAGCAAACTTTCATTTCTGAAAAATAATGGAAACTGGTAAACCCATTTTGAGAATCTCTGTTCTGATTTGGTGAAGTTGATAACAGAAGTAGTATACGAACAGGATTCAGAATATGGGTGAATCTTTTGTAAGGAAATGGTAAACAATGAAATGATTAGCAGATGTGTTATTATCTGTGAAACAATGATAAATCTTCGTTGGCTAGCAGTTTTTGAACTGAAGCATCTTCAGCTAACTACTACCACAATACTTGACTGAACACAACTCTCAATGAATAATGATAAAATACTTGTAAATTAAATGAAGTGTCAGTCTTTCATTAATGATAACCTTACAGAAAAGTGAAAGGAAATTGTGAATAGTCGAACATACTGTGTTATCCCTGAAAAATAATATGTATGAGATATTTATCCGCAACCATCATCTTTGCATCTTACACTAGCGGCATAATACAACCAGCACTGGAAACTTAAACGTTCTTTTCAGATACAGTGAGCAGATTTATTCAGGTTTTTAGTCTAAGGTATAGGCGAGTGTTTCTTTGTTAAAGACCAAGGAACTGATTTCATAATGGAATTACTAATTAAAGAGACTGGATTAGAATGGTTTTGATAAGAAATAATTTCTTTGTTAGCAAATAAATGAAACAAACTAAATTTGAGTTTAAAAATGGGGTCTTAGTTTTAATTATTTAATGGTTAAATGAAAGAGCAAATCTTTAACAAGCTAGAAAAATTCGTTGGCATGTGTATTCCAGAAGTTATGCCACTTTTCCCCTGGGTCATGTAAGTATCAAGTAGATATCTATGTGGAAGTTCATGGAAACTATAAACATTGTCTATGCATAAGAAAATTTAGGCATAAGAAGGTTCAATCTTTTGGCAGATTTCCAGTTTTGGAGGTGCCTATTTTTTGTTAAATCTGGGACGAAGGCGGGTAAGCCAAAATCTTAAGATAAACAAAATTGACTTATTGGAACAATAATTCTTTATTCATCTATTAGATAAAAAGCAAATAAAGTATATCACGTTCTATGATTTGTTTTTGAATATTTTATTAAAATTAATTTATATAAAATTAAACACATTAAAATATTCAGTTCAACTCCTTTCTATGTGATTCTTGTCTAATAATGATACATATTATCGCAGTAGATCTGAAACTGGTGAAGTAAAGATGACAATATTATGATGAAGATAAAATGATGAGGTGGATTAGAGAATTGTCCACACATATTAATTTCTGAGTGACTAAATATAATGTAATAATTTGCTTTTAAAGTGATAAATTTCAAGTAATTAAAAATTGGAACAAAGAATACCACTGCGAGAACTTGATATAAGAAATTTTGTTTTACGTTAAAAACATTCGTGTATTATTTACTTCCCCCAAACCTAACTTATATTTTAAAGATTAAAGATGATCTGTAATTTCCTAGATAAACTTAACTTTTTTAGCGAAACATTCCTCACCGCATACATCATATCTTACCTTGTTCTCCGTATACCACAAATAACCACAATTTGGCGTTATCATTTGTCTTCAAATTAATTTTCCTTATATAATCTCTTTGAATAAAATGTTCAATATGTAAGAGACAAACGGTGATTCAGAATTGGATTGTCTTTGAAACCTGTCTTCTTTCATGTAAAACCCTCTTTGTGGACGTTTACCCTGTTGTCTTAAACATTATCTTGACCATACCACGGTGGGTTTTGAACCCTCGGTCAGAGTCTCAAAACTCCATATCGTCGCGTGATTGAAGCTAAGCTGGCCCAGTGGTTAACAGCGACTGAACTGGAGTCTTCTATCAAGACTCTCTGACCGCGGGTTCAAACCCCACCCATGGTATGGTTTGTTTGGGCCAATCGTGTCCATTATGATTTCGTGAGTCATTAACTGATATTGTGATTACTTCGAATAATTTTATCTGTTTAAGGCTAAGTTCTTGCATACATTTATCACTTAAAAAACAGTTTATATCTTGTCTACCAGTGTCTTACCAGTTAATCAATAATATTTTGCCCTAGTCTTAACATATTCCATTTTTTCATTTGGAGAAATTATGTATATTCCCTAGGAAATGTTTTTTTTTTTCTAATACAAAAAACAAGTAAGAGGAGTAATTTAATCATATTTAAAAAGAATATGAAAGTTGTAAGGAGAAGTTGGAATGTATAAAAGGAGTATAAATAAAAATTTCGGAAAGTCGAACTAGAAAAATTGAGGTTGATAATTCTTTCTTCAATAGTACGTACAAACAATACGAAAGTTAAATGGAGTAAGCGATATTTGGAAAGATCTGAGGAATTTTATTTTATTTTGGTAGGTTAGTAAGCCTGGTATAAACATAATTCATACAGTATAAAATATTTATTCGAATAATATATGTGAAATAATTAGTGTTAGTTATGAAGGATTTGTTTAACTATTTAGTACAGAATGATTATTGTCCCCAAAGTCATCTCAAAATGAGATAAAAAAATTCTTCACTAAATAAAAAATTTTATTTATTTACTGCAATCAGAGAATGAAGAGAGAAGGAGAGAGATAGGCAGTGACAGAGAGTGGAGTGATGTAAGGAAAGAGGAGTGGGAAAGCTAACGCCGCAAAATAGAGGACGGGTGATTGCTTTTAATGTTATCAGAATCTTACAATATTTTTTTTTTTATTTTATGGAGAACACATCTTGCACAGACAAAATACATATATATAGTAATAACACGTGGAACAGTAAAGTATATACATAAATTATCACACACGCACAAGTTTGTGGACACAGGAGAAGAAACCCCCGTCACAGACAAAACGAAAAGAAAGATCCATGAAGCACATTTCTATTACTCACCAAGTCACCTATCAGTATATATAAGAAAAACACATGAAATATACACCATACTCACTTAGGTTTAAGTGGCCAAGAAACAGCACAGCGACATATTTAAAAAAAAAACCTTTTTTTAAACAGATTCTGTGGTAGAGATGTGTGGTGATGAGGATGTGGGAATAAAAAATATGCTAATTGAGGAGTCGGATGCTTAGTTTTGGAACTTAAGCATCCTGAAAGAGCGGGAGATTATAGTTACATTTAAATATTAAGTTATGTAATGAAAAGATTTTTTTACAAGTATTGTCTGTGTTTCATACGATAAAACCCTATTAAAAAAAAATTTCCATTACAACTTTATATACCAATTAGCTCCCTGCATTGTTTTATTGATTAATAAATTTTACCAAGTAGGTTTATAACGTGTTGAAAAAACTCTAAATAATATCATGTGTAATTTTTTTCACATAACAAAAACTTACTTACATTTTCACAAAACAAAAACTTACTTCTTTCACATAACAAAAACTTACTTTCTTTTCACATGACATAAATTTGTTTTCTTTCATGACATATACATATCTTTTTTTCATTAATTCAATTTATAACCCCCTTTACATGGTCTTAAACCTGCCCTCCTCTTATGGAATACAGCAAATAATATTTTCTGAAATTTATCATAGTACTACAATGTGTGGTCTTGCCATTCTTCAAATGAATGAATTAAGAATAGAACATAAAAAAATTTAGAATTAGATAAATACACAATCTTTGGGTCATTCAAGAGTACATGAGTGTTTCAAACGGTCCAACCTGCCTAGACCAAGCTAGTCGCAACGCGCAGAAACGAACAAAAGAAAAACCAACCAAGCAAATCATGCAGGCCCACACGGTTACCAAGGCATAACCTGGATTTAGCTAGCTATAGGCAGGAATCCACGCATAAAAATCTGATATGCGATTTATTGCTTGCATAAGCAGTTTCATGACTGGCATTCCTTGTTAAATGCCGTATGGTCCCCCATCACAACCACGGGATTCTTATAATTTCTGTCTCACCTATGTCCCCATGTACTTGCAATTAATATTAGATTCCAGTCTTGCTGGCTCATTTTTTTTAATTTTCTCTGTTGGCGTGCTTTAAAACACGCCAACAACTACCCTCCATCTTTCGATTTCCCCTGTGGGTATATATTCCCATCCTGTTTTTTGCGCATTTGAAAATCTTTCATGGACAGGAAGCTTTCCTTTTATCCCTATATCCTCACCAAGCTTCCTCTAGTATAGTGTCAACACGTTTGTTACTTTTGCTTCACTGTATTATCGTACTGCTGTTTGTCGATCTCTTCTGTTGGTAGTGGTATGATGCAGTATAGTACCAGGTCAACTACGTGTTACGGCTCCTCAGTTTTAATTGCACCAATTATGCGAATCGTCTGTTTTATCCCTCTCTTCTCTTCAAAACACTGATTTCTGAATTACAGAAATTATTCCACTGCCTCCCCTGTCTAGTATCGGTCTTTCTATCATTTGATATCCTGGTGGGATTAAGGATCTGCGTTTGCGTTAAAGTCTCAGCTGGTCTATGCTGTATGTGTCTGTGTTGTGTGTATAATAAATATATAAGATATATATATATATATATATAATAAATAAAATATATATATGATATATATAATTATAATATATATATATATAGATATATATAAATCACAATATATATATATAATATATATATATATATAATATATATAAATATATATATATATATATATATAATATATCTAAATACATATATAATATATAATATATAAATATATATATAATATATAAATATATATATATATATATAATATATAATATATAATAGATATAAATATATAATATATATATATATCTATGTCGTGCCGCATAGCAGAACTTGCCGATCCTCTTGCTTAAATATGAACGCTCATCTTTCCATATACAGGACAAGTGAAAATTTGTGAATGCACTAATTTCGCCAAAAACATTCTTAACCTTAACGAAAAAAATATATTTGACTGTGTTTTGTTTGTATTAAATTATTGTAAACGTATTTAAAATATATTTTAGTTGGGTCAGGCTAAAATAAATTATTCTTGTAACAGAAAGGTTTGGTAAGTTTTTCTAAGATTCTTTTGGTGCAAAATTAAAAGAATTTTACATTAACAATAATGAAAAAAAAAATATATATCTTTAAAACGTATCAGAGACATGTTAGAAAGGGCTTAATTTTAAATGAGTTCTTGATAATTACAAGTTATACATATTCGGCACGACATTTAAGAGACTGTGAGACAAAGAAAGTTTGTCCCTTGGAGCAAAGAGGAATGTATGAGAGTACAGTTTTACCAACGAGCTCTTATAGGTGTGAAACGATTGGAGATGAATGTTACAGCGAGGAGAAGCTGGAGGCATTGGAGTTGTCATGTCCCTGAGGGCAATGTGTGGTTGTGAATATAAAGCAGAGAATTCGTAGTTTGGAAGTTAGGAGGAGGTGCGAGATTATCCAAAACTGTTTGTCCAAGGGCTGAGGAAGAGTTGTTGAGGAGTCGGACATGTAGAGAGAATGGAGGTCGAAACAGAATGACATCAAATGTATCAGTCTGTAGTGGAAGGAAGTCGGGGTAGGGTCGGCTAGGAAAGGTATGGAGGAGGGGGCAAAAGGAGGTTTTGTGTGCGAGGGCTTGGACTTCCAGCAGGGCAGCGTGAGGGTGTTTGTAGGAGTGAATGGAGACAATGTTTTTTTAAAACGTGACGTGCTGTTGGAGTGTGAGCAAAGTAACATTTATGATGGGATTCAGGGAAACCAGCAGTGCCAGACTTGATTCCTAGAGATGGGAAGTACAGTGCCTGCACTCTGAAGGCGGGGTTAAAATCGTTGCAGTTTAAAAACTGTAGTGTAAAAGCACCCTTCTGGCAAGACAAGAGCGATGGAGTGAATGATGGTGAAGGGGTTATAGTTTTTTTTTTTCTTTTTCGGCCACTCTGCCTTATGGGAATCTGGCCAGTGTGCCCTAATAAATAATAGAATAATATACAAATATAAATATATATAATAAATATATATATATATATAATAAAAATATTATATATATATATATATATATATATATATATATTATATATATATATATAAATATATATATATATAAATAATATATATATATATATTATATATATATATATATGCAAAACAACCACTATGAAAGAATAGAGAAATTCCAAGCGCTTTCGTGACTACTCACATTATCAAGGAACTAAGAAATTAAAGCATCCAAGGAAGGGAATATAAGGGCTGGCAAACACCTCACTACAGATCCCATCAACAGTTAAACACCTGACGCAGCCGCCGACCACAACTGGACAGAGGTCCTTCACAAACCACAACAAACTATTCTACCCAATAAAATTTTAAAAATTATTATGCTTGTCCAGTGTAATATTAAATTCTCCCAAATTCTATTAATTTATGAAATGGATCTAATTATATAGAACCGAAGGACATAATTCATTTATTGTCCAAAACTGCTTTTTTAATGAAAAAAGAATTCAATTAGTAATCCTGTCAATCAAACCATGGACTTGCTTGATACTACTTTCCTCACTTTTTGAAAAATCAATTGGATGGTTAAAATCTTCTTCTACATGAATAAAAAGATGCATTATGGAAAATTGACCAGTTTTCTAATGCTATATTTATGTTGTTTTAATCTTAGTTCGATATTTGTTTACCAGTTGAACCGTAATAAACTTTATCGCAAATTTACACAAGGAATCTATAGACACATCCATCAGCATTTTGGTGGGAATTCTTTATCAAAAGTTTTTTTTACTGTATCAAGATTTTTGAATACAACATTAATTTAAAAGTCTTAAGAGAGAATGCATATCAACCAGTTTTCATGGTAAGGGAGAACCAACATATTTTTAGTTGAATAAGGCTGCTTGTCCCTTTTTGGATTGTAAAAAGTATTTCTAGCTAACTTTAAAAAGATTTATCAATTACAATTCTTGGTTTATTTTAAATACTCTCATTTAACAGCTATTTTTCTAAATTTTGATATTTCCTCATCTATGAACTCAGGACTACCAAATTCGTAAAGCTCTCAAAAAACATTGATGAGAAAACAGACAGTTGAACTCTTTCTTGATCGACGAATAATAGTGGACATAGGAACAGTAATTTGTTAGGTTTCCTGTAAATTTTAATTTTGAATTCATTAATACCCTTAAAAAGTAAAACATCAAGAAAAGGCAATTGAGTATTTTCTTCAAACTCACAGTAAATTTTATAAATGGCTAAGCTATTTTAATTTTCCAAGGAAATGGGTATATCTACATTTTTGGGCATAAACACAAAATATCACCAACATATCGAACCATTTAGCTCTATTAGGAGGATTGTGGTTAAGCAACCTGATTCAAAAAATTCCATGTATAGGTTATATATAATATATAATATATATATATAATATATATATATATATATATATATATATATATAAATAAAGTATATATATATATATATAAATATATTATATATATATTTATATATATATATATTATGTATATACATGTATTTAATTTTTTTTTGTTTAGTGATTAATTATTGCACTTAAAAGATAATAATTAATAGCAAGTGAGCATTTATTTAGTAATAAACTAAATTAATTGTAATGAGAGCAATTGTATTTTCTAAAAATAATTAATTAACCAAATATATGTAGTAAGGTATTAATATTAAAGTGAAATCCTTAGTTGTAGTGATTTGTTCGTTTGTTAAAAGTAAACGTGTGATATATTTCAAACTGAGTGCAAAGAAAAAATTACTTGAAAAAACAATTTATTTCTTGAATCAGGTTCAAAAATATTTCCTGTATCCACCTGTGCGAGTTAAGTTGGTACAATCTTTATCTGTGGGTGGGGGAGACGTAGTAAAATATCTCCTGTGAATAAATACAGTACAGGAGAGTAAATGCAGTTCTTTCAAGGAAGATAAACGCCACAATCCGCTGCTGGAGGAAAATTTCAACTAACATAACACCAAGTACAAGAAAACATAAATGTAGTTTTATCATCATTTCTTTTCGAGACTTGATAGTGTAGCCATGAATGAGCGAAACGTCGTCTAAAATGTAACTCTTTAAACGTGTGAGTTCCTTTCATTGGTAATGATTTCGTTGAAAATAGTACAAAATTTAAATTGGGTAACATACAGTAGCAGTACACGTATTATGAGAACAATTTACAACGATGATAAATAGTATTCCTCTCTGCATACGTATCTCTAATATTGTAATTATGTAAATTCTACCTCTACTTTATTACCTTTCAACTGTCCTCATATCAGATGTAACTCTTGGGAAGAACAAGAGCGAGGCAAGACGGCAAATGCTTCTTGAATTATTCTTGCAGCCAGCGACCTCCAAAGGTTTTCATTTGGCCATTTCATTTCCTATCCTGCCATGACTCGCTACTTATATAATCATCAACCAGAAATAAATTCAATTGATGTTTCGACTTCGCTTAGGCAATAGGGAAGAGAAAGGTAAACAAACATTTGGAACTACAATGTTAAAGACAAAAAATATATTAAGGGAAACAGAACCATAAAGAATAATAAGTTTAAAACGTACATAACCAAGGCTGAAATAAAAATACAGCTACTGTGGATAACGATTTGCCATTAAAATGAGTTGAATTTCTTGCTTTAACGGCTCAATCTATCTCGCAGTTAACAGATTTAAACCTTATTTTGTGAAATGTAAGATCGACAATTATTTCTCGTACTGTTGCGCTCATATAAAAGTAATTTTTTGGGTTAAAGTAAAAGGACACAAGTGCCAACTAATGTGACATTTATTACTGTCCATACGCTAAGGTTCCCACATGACTGACAGAGTTTCACAACACTACCTATGGGAAATCTAACACAATTCCTCTTCCAACCACAGATGGAACAAATCCTCTCCCACAACGAAGGAAGCCTTGATCTGTTAATTCACCTACACCTGACATCTCTTCTGCTTCAGCCACGCCAGTCCACACTTACAGTGCACATACCATCTCTGATCCTACACCTGTCAGCACACCTGCCCGACACTATTCCAGAATCTGTGCAGCAGTGCTTCTTCATCAAGTATTCTGATCAGGAGTTTCTTTCTCCACCAGAATTGGTGCAGTTTAATAACAGGGAACTATCACTTCACCTGATCACCTACGCGCCCAATTAACTGAACAGCAGGGATACACAACTGTCAGAACTGGTAGAGGACGGGGCAGAGGACGTGGAAAGAGGACGTGGAGGAGGAAGACATCTACAATCTTCTCACCCTCCACTAACACAGTTAAAGCGGCAGAAACTAGGACAAATCTGCAAAATACACAGGAGGTGGCAACAGAATCATAGTCCACCCTCCAAGCGACCAAGTTTGTGCTCTCGCTGTCACCGGAAGTGGCACACTGCTAACAACTACCTTCTAGATACAGGTTCGAATTACTGCTACAAGAACGGACAAATCAGGATGACCATGACGGAAGAAAAAGGAACTTGACAGACAGGACCACCTGTTTAGAGACCTGTTCTCAGAACAAACCAGCAGGATCTCTGAATTGTAAACACTCTCACACGTCACTCCACTCAGACTACTCCTATCCCAGCCCAGCAATGGTATTGTGGCCTTATACAAGACCACAGACAACATCCCTGTCAGCTGCCTCAGTACCCTACCTCTCTCAAGGCAGGCCCCATCCATGCCCTACAACACCCACACACCACAAGCTAGATATCCGCACATCATCATGAGGAGCGCATTCTATCAGCATCCGTCGGCCAACATTAGAGGTTTTCATTACCAATGCAGGAGAGCTCACACAAAGTTTTGTTGAACACTCGACGTCCGGACATGATAGCGTTGTTGAAACATTTTGGATGACAAGGATACCAGAAAATTATTGGCAAGAATTGCTGGCCTGGTCACAGACCGGGCCGCGGGGCGTTGACCCCCGGAACACTCTCCCAGGTAAACTCCGGAAAAACACCTCATGGATGAGAAGAGACAGGAAGCGCATGGAGGCGGTTTTGCTGTGTGCTCTCAAAAAAGTTTCATTCCCAGCACATTGATTGTTGCCAACCCTTACAAGCACATCTTGAAATGATGTTTTCTTCAAGCTCTGCATAAACACTATACCGTCTGTACTAGCATGTGCAATGTACAGACCTCGGGGAGTGCAACATGCAGAAACCCCAATCAACTCCTAATTGGAAAATATTGACTCACTTCTGCTACAACAACAACTGTCAAACATATCAAAATTTGTTGGTGACCCAACCAGCGCCTTATACAGAGGACTTTGAATGACCTCTTGCAGTGTTTGACATGAGAAACTTTGTTGATTTCCTCTACACACAATCTCTGGCGCCTTCCTTGCCCCAGTAGTGAGGTGAACTGGCAGAAGGCATAGCACTTGACAACGACCCTCAGCTATGTTTGGATCGTCCTGACCACAGACTGTTTTTTTTTACGACACTTAAGATCCCAACAGAACCGTGGGGAATTCCAACACGCACAACCTGCTATGGAAAAAGAGATAATTGGCCAGCCCTTTTTTGCCTGAGCTCGCCACCAGCGCGAATGGAATGCTCTTCTCCAAGGGGAGTGCTGCACAACCCAAGTGAAAGCCTTTACTGGACACATCTTTAATCTACACAAGAACACATTCCTTACCGGCAGTATGGACGAAAAAGCCTATCGATCAGCCTTGGTTGGCTTATTCGTTGTAGAGAGGCTGCTACTGCTAAGTACAAAGCATGGTAAGGTATAATAGACATCTACCACCTATAAGAGGAACTTGCACAGCAACCCTGTAGGCATATAGGTGACGTTCAAAAAGTGGGCCATGCTAAGTGGGGGGTGAACACTTAAAAGAAATGTTCTAGCATCAGTAGGTAAGGCCCAAAACCTGGTGCCCCTGGTCAAGGACAGACAAGGTATCTGCCTGATGAACTCATTCCACCTCTAAATCGACAGGATGGACCACCTCTACTAGTCGTCAAGAGAAGGCGGCGCTCTTTGCTGAAACACTTTGCTACCAAAATGCAATTCCTGATCCAGCAAGAGGACATACCTTGGCTAGCTGCAAGAACTGTGTCAAAACTGTCATGGTGACAATTGGCAGGGAGGAGTGTGCTTTATCCGTTCTTAAATCGCTTGAAACCAAGAAAGGCTGTGGGCCCAGACAAAGTTGACCCAAGATTGCTGAGAAGATTGTGCAGACCATCTAGCATCACCTCTAACATCGCATCTTTCGATCACTGCCTCGTACAGTGAATCATATTTTGTACTCTGACGAGAGAAGTAACTTGATTCTGCTCAATTGACTTTCGGCCCGGCAGGTCATAGCAGCTCTCCTACTTACTCAGTCTCCCTAACTACATCCCCGTTGGGGAGGGGAACCTTTACCATCATCGTTTCGCCTTGACTTGGCACGATGAGCTACCCTAATCGTGTAAAGATCAATCCAAAAAGTGGTACCGTTGATAGAATTCAAACAAGATGCTCTTGCAACTGTTGTGCCAGGGAGCACTGCAAAAGTAAAATTCAGCACGCATTTTGTCACGGAAAGAAGCATTCATTGTTGTGGAGACACGATGATGCGAGGAGAGAAGTTCCTCACCTACAGAAACCAAAACCGCTACTCTTACTGCTCAAAGGGTTAACTTTACATCATCTCCTGCCCTCAGGGAAAGGAAATCAGTTATTCCTAAAAAAACTGGACAAGATTTCTGACTTCTCAACCATTGCTGAACTCGTCTCCATTGAAACGCAAAATACTTTGTCTACTGTTTGATAGCATTAACCAAAATCTCGGAAATGTATCATCTCTGCTCAAGGTCACCTTTACCGACGTGAACATGCTGCCACTGCTCTGAACGAAGGTTTTTGCAGATTACTACTACTTAAATCCCGTCCCACCCTACATAGAAACAGGAGATACCACTACAGTCCAACATGCTTAACTGTTATTCTTATCTTCACACCACCAAAGAGTGTCCAAAAACGACAAGAAGTTCTGCACACAATGTGGTAGTGAGGGACCACCTTCAGTTCCTGTAACCCGCTGCTGCTGCTCCAACACAACCAGCGTGTTTAAAACTGCAAAAGTAATGATCACCATACACCTGGCAGCAAAATGTCCTACAAGAATGGATATAATGAAGAAAACACAAGAGCAGCAAACCGACAAAACCAACAACAACACACCAACGTATGCAGCAATTGCAAAGTTTACAAGCAGACACAAACAAAATTACCTTCATACTCTACTCAGCTCCGCCCTCCACCAACCATCACCCTCCAACATGTGAACGTAACCAGCTCGGAAGATCCACTAATGTTTACTATACGTTTCACATGCGAACTTGGCTGAACCTGGAACCTTCTAATCTAGCCATCAACAAGTTATTTGCATTAAATAACATGCCATCATTCATATTTCCAAGCATCTTCGCACCTTCTGAAGAAATTCTAAAATTCCCACCAAGGACTTAATCAACACCTCTGGCTACAGTAGCTCCAACAACCACAACAAACTAGTGACGTCACGGGGGGGGGGGGGGGGGGGGGGTACACCAATAACGTCCAATGAGATGCCTTCACCGTCCCCACCACTCCTCATTGAAACCGACCATCAAGAAGCCTTTATCACCAGAAACATCTTCTATTCGTCTACTGAAGATGACAACGAATATTCAACTTTCCTCCTTCAACAATACCTAACAAAAAGAAAAACAGCAAAAAAATCATCATCTCAACAACTCTCACAGTAATAAAGATGAAGTTACTAAAAAAAATATACTTCAATGACTGGAATCAACTTTCTACAACTACAGAAAAATATCATCAAGGACATGCTGCTTCAAGAACTTTATTCTCACCACATCGAAAATTAAAGTCAAGTTTACATCAAATCTTCCTGCTCGCTGGAACTCTTCGTAAATTGAACTTTCTACTATCTAAAGGCCAATTGTAGACCATGTACTAGAAGATTCCATCCAAAAACAACTTGCCTGAAACACGTATAAATTTTGCTTCCCTCTACAACGTTTTAAATGCTATGAAAACGGAACTAAATCGTAAAACAACGCCCAGACTTCCAGTAAACCTAAACCTCTGTGAACCTGACCAATCAACGTGGATCTCCTTCCATGTCGCCTGCAGCCGCCTAATCATCCATCAAGTAGCAGTAATTCATCCATCCCAGTAAGATGCAGTCCCAGCACCTCGAGTTCCTGTTGCCTTCACATCGTCCTTCCTCAGAATATCTGAAACCATCTCCATCTACGCCTCCAAGTACTTTTCGGGTACCACAAAATCCACCAAAAGTTGGTTGGCCATTTGCCTTGATTCCTCCTCTTCCCCTCCTTCACCATCCTTTTCCCGTTATTTCCATCCTTCCATACCTTCTTCCTTCCCATCTTACGACAGCTCCGTCGTCCGTCGAATTCGATTCCAGTAACAGTGTAAATGGCCCTCATCTATGGAAAGAGCAAAATGTACTCCCTTTTCACAAATAGAAGAGCAGAGCAGAAATCAGCAACTACAGAACCAGTGTCACTTCAGTCAATCACTGGTAAGATCCTTGAGATAACAATAAACTCAAAAAAACAAATGAACAGAGATTTTTTTGACTATCACTCACTTAGCTACTTTGTGATCGTCAATAGCTTACAGTAAAGGTTCTCTGCTGTTGATCTGTTGTTAAAACTCTCCACTAATTGGGCCACCGATCCACTGGAAGAATCCAAAGTCAGCTGTGTGGTAGCGCAGGACCATTGCTGGTGCTTTCGACCAGGGCCTCTAGCCAAACTTCAAGCACTGGGAATGCAGGCTTTATGCTATGTCTCCCTCAGTGATTACCTTCATGGTAAAAAAAGATCTCTAAGTGTAGTTCCAATGGAACGGAATCAGCAAGACATCCTATTTGGACAAGTGTTCTACAGAGGAATCGTACTTGGACATTGTTATGGAATTCGTGAGCTTATGCAAGGACGAGTATTTCCTATTCTTCATCCCATCCCAGAATTACATGCATATGCAGACGCTGTTCACTGACAATCACTTATACCAAGAGAGAAATACCAGCTGCTCTAGCTACATCAAGCACCACTGAGAGCTATATCAGCTGGGGAAATAGATGGCAAGTACATTTGCACCTGAGAAAACGCAAAGTGATGATCCGTCTCTAGGCACATGAAGGTCATTGCTGGTGCAGTAGTAAGGATGAATGGGAGGGTTATTGGCACCTGGAGGAAGAAGTTGATTATCCTTTTATGACTTTGACATCCAAACTAACCATGAAAAGAATCATGTTGTAAATATGCAAACAAGGCAGCCAGGAAGCTTACAGGCACATCGCCGTATCTCGCATCTGCTTGACAGTAGGGGTTGCAAGATTCTGTACGAGGCACAATAACGCTCACGTTACCTTGAATATGCCTCCGCTTTCTTGGTTTGCCTGCCCCCCCCTCTCATCTAGTGACTTGCTTCACAGAGTATAGAAAAGAGCAAGACGTCTCATCTCTCCGCCTGGAACCCATCCTGGATATTCTGATCATTCAGCAGTAGCCCTTCACAGAGGGATGTGGTGGCCTTACTAGTTATGTAAGGCCAATATGTCAAAGTACCACACTGGATCCACTTCGAGGACCAGCGTGAAACAAGCTTTTAATGCCACACGACGGACAGAAAGCAGCAACTTCACTCTGAGCTGGTACCCTTCACTCCAGAACTTCACTCCATCTTGGAATCATATAACCCAGGGATGACTCGAGTATGAAACACATACGTACAACATAATGAATGTCATGAGATAAAGTCAATTGATTCAAATGAAGCACTGGCCCCACAGATGGCATCCAACTTCATCCGTTCCTACTGTATGTCCTCATACAATAGAAAAATGTTTTCAAATGAGCTGATGTATGGTAACACTGCTTAGCCTTGCCAATAAAGCTAGGATCCTTAACCTGTAATAGCTTGGTCAATAAAGCTAGGGATCCTTAACCTAGACAAACCCTGTGTAAAAAAAAAAAAAAAAAAAAAAAAAGGAAATGTCCCCAGGCCATACCAGTAGCCCATAGCCAAAAGGTTGAATATTATAGCAATAAAAAAATCCCCACAAACGCTGATCTGCAATAGAGCCTAAACGAAAGTAACGTGGCAATTAGCAAAAATTCTGTGAGACTCCGCTATGATATAAATA
>NW_026504982.1:0-52948 GCF_026875155.1 Cherax quadricarinatus
ATTAACTTTTTTATTGTTTTTTGATGCCTGGTTCTATTGCTAACTTAATATATGTTAGTGTAAACTTGTTATCTAGTGTTTGTATGCATTTATAAGTGGAAAAAAAGGGTGTTCCACTTTACGGCGGTTTCCGCTTTACGGCGGTAGCCTGGAACCTAACCTGCCATATAAGTGGGGCCCTCCTGTACGTATAAAGATACACAACATATCCCTCCAAACTGCCAATATCCCAAACCCCTCCTTTAAAGTGCAGGCATTGTACTTCCCATTTCCAGGACTCAAGTCCGACTATATGAAAATAACCGGTTTCCCTGAATCCCTTCACTAAATATTACCCTGCTCACACTCCAACAGATCGTCAGGTCCCAAGTACCATTCGTCTCCATTCACTCCTATCTAACATGCTCACGCATGCTTGCTGGAAGTCCAAGCCCCTTGCCCACAAATCCTTCTTTACCCCCTCTCTCCAACCCTTTCGAGGACGACCCCTACCCCGCCTTCCTTCCCCTATAGATTTATATGCTTTCCATGTCATTCTACTTTGATCCATTCTCTCTAAATGACCAAACCACCTCAACAACACCTCTTCTGCCCTCTGACTAATACTTTTATTAACTCCACACCTTTTCCTAATTTCCACACTCCAAATTTTCTGCATAATATTTACACCACACATTGCCCTTAAACAGGACATCTCCACTGCCTCCAACCATCTCCTCGCTGCTGCATTTACCACCCAAGCTTCACACCCATATAAGAGTGTTGGTACTACTATACTTTCATACATTCCTTCTTTGCCTCCATAGATAACGTTTTTTGACTACACATATACCTCAACGCACCACTCACCTTTTTTCCCTCATCAATTCTATGATTAACCTCATCCTTCATAAATCCATCCGCCGACACGTCAACTCCCAAGTATCTGAAAACATTCACTTCTTCCATACTCCTCCTCCCCAATTTGATATCCAATTTTTCTTTATCTAAATCATTTGACACCCTCATCACCTTACTCTTTTCTATGTTCACTTTCAACTTTCTACCTTGACACACATTCCCAAACTCATCCACTAACCTTAGCAATTTTTCTTTAGAATCTCCCATAAGCACAGTATCATCAGCAAAAAGTAACTGTGTCAATTCCCATTTTGAATTTGATTCCCCAAAATTTAATCCCACCCCTCTCCCGAACACCCTAGCATTTATTTCCTTTACAACCCCATCTATAAATATATTAAACAACCATGGTGACATTACACATCCCTGTCTAAGACCTACTTTTACCGGGAAGTAGTCTCCCTCTCTTCTACACACCCTAACCTGAGCCTCACTATCCTCATAAAAACTCTTTACAGCATTTAATAACTTACCACCTATTCCATATACTTGTAACATCTGCCACATTGCTCCTCTATCCACTCTATCATATGCCTTTTCTAAATCCATAAATGCAATAAAAACTTCCCTACATTTATCTAAATACTGTTCACATATATGCTTTAATGTAAACACTTGATGTACACATCCCCTACCCACTCTGAAACCTCCCTGCTCATCCGCAATCCTACATTCTGTCTTACCTCTAATTCTTTCAATTATAACCCTACCGTACACTTTTCCTGGTATACTCAGTAAACTTATTCCTCTATAATTTTTACAGTCTCTTTTGTCCCCTTTCCCTTTATATAAAGGGACTATACATGCTCTCCGCCAATCCCTAGGTACCTTCCCCTCTTTCATACATTTATTAAACAAAAGTACCAACCACTCCAACACTATATCCCCCCTGCTTTTAACATTTCTGTCATGATCCCATCAGTTCCAGCTGCTTTACCCCCTTTCATTCTACGTAATGCCTCACGTACCTTCACCACACTTACATTCTGCTCTTCTTCACTCCTAAAAGATGGTATACCTCCCTGGCCAGTGCATGAAATTACCACCTCCCTTTTTTCCTCAACATTTAAAAGTTCCTCAAAATATTCTCGCCATCTACCTAATACCTCCCTCTCCCCATCTACTAACTCCCCTACTCTGTTTTTAACTGACAAATCCATACTTTCCCTAGGCTTTCTTAACTTGTTTAACTCACTCCAAAAATTTTTCTTATTTTCATTAAAATTTCTTGACAGTGCCTCTCCCACTCTATCATCTGCTCTCCTTTTGCACTCTCTCACCACTCTCTTCACCTTTCTTTTACTCTCCATATACTCTGCTCTTCTTATAACACTTCTGCTTTGTAAAAACCTCTCATAAGCTACCTTTTTCTCTTTTATCATACCCTTTACTTCATCATTCCACCAATCACTCTTTTTGTGGGCAAGGGGCTTGGACTTCCAGCAAGCGTGCGTGAGCGTGTTTGATAGGAGTGAATGGAGACGAATGGTACTTGGGACCTGGCGATCTGTTGGAGTGTGAGCAGGGTAATATTTAGTGAAGGGATTCAGGGAAACTGGTTATTTTCATATAGTCTGACTTGAGTCCTGGAAATGGGAAGTACAATGCCTGCACTTTAAAGGAGGGGTTTGGGATATTGGCAGTTTGGAGGGATATGTTGTGTATTTTTATATGTATATGCTTCTAAACTGTTGTATTCTGAGCACCTCTGCAAAAACAGTGATAATGTGTGAGTGTGGTGAAAGTGTTGAATGATGGTGAAAGTATTTTCTTTTTGGGGATTTTCTTTCTTTTTGGGGTCACCCTGCCTTGGTGGGAGACGGCCGACTTGTTGAAAAAAAAAAAAAAATCTAGCGGCTTCAAATCAAGAAGGAGAAAGCTGGTAGGCCCACATGTGAGAGAATGGGTCTGTGTGGTCAGTGTGCACCATATAAAAAAAATCCTGGAGCACGCACTGCATAATAAGAAAAAAAAAACTGACCGTTTTTTTTTTTAATTAAAATGCCGACTTTGTGGTCTATTTTCGTAGTATTTATGGTTGTATTCTCGTTTTCTTGGTCTCACTTGATAGAATGGAAAACATAGGAATAGAGGTGATTTTAATTGATTTTACTATAAAAAGAACCTGGAAATAGAGCTCAAAGTAGGGGAAATGTTTGATTTTTGCCGATGTTCAAAAGTAAACAAATGATGTCATTGTCCAATAAATGTCCAACTAGCCATTCTAATATGCAGTCATGAATGGGTTGATGTTATTTATACAATTATTACAGTATTGCAGTAGTCTGCATAATAGTAAATCTTTTATTTTTTTTTTTTTGAATAAAGATTCAAAATAGAAAGCAAGAGTAATATCAGAGGGGCTTAGAGACGTGACTGATGAACAAAGAAAATGTTATTTTAGAGCCAGGAACGTCTGCATTGTTCATTCTGAACCTTATTTTGAAATTGTCATATTTTTTAGTGTTCGTGAAATTGGCCAAATTGCAAATTTCTGACCACGTTATTGGGTAGTTGAAATTGGTAAATGGGCAGTTTCTTGTACTCAATCGATAGAAAAAATGAAGTTCTAAAGAAATAGCTATGATTTTGGTCAACTGGAACAATGGAATTAGCCGAAAATAGGGCTCAAAATGGGCGAAATCGCCGATTTCTAAATATTGTCGAGGTCGCTAACTTTGCGAGAGCGTAATTCCATCAGTTTCCATCAAATTTCGTTTTTTTGGTGTCATTACAATTGGGAAAAGATTCTCTATCATTTCATTAGAAAAAGGAATTTTTTTTTTTTTTTTTGAAATTTTGCGACACCAGGAGACACCTCAGGATTGGGGGTTGCAACAGTCAAGGGGTTAACCACAATTGTATCAACACATTTGTTTTAATAAATATATTTACAGTAGACCATCGTTTAGCACGGTAGTTACTTTCCTGAAAATACCGTGTTAAGTAAAATTGTGTTAGATGAACCGAAGAACTTATGGGGAAAATAGGGTTACGTTCCTGGGAGCCCCCAAAAAACTAAACAACTTTCTTTTAGGCCTCCACATCATAGAAAAATAAAAGTGAATATGTAGTTGTAGTTCATTGTTGTGATGTATTATGTTGTTTTTACTGCTTAAGACTACAAATGTAACAGAAATAATAGTATTTCTTACCTTAAATTGTTGGTGCTGGTTTTTGTGGATGGTTGTGAATAGAGTGGAGAGTTATGTTGTGGCCCTACTGGGCTGAGGTGGATGGTAGAGGTTCTGGTACTGAAGTCGATGGTTGTACTGGAGTGTCTAAGTCATTCAATCAGTCAGTCAAGTCATTCAGTAAGTCAGTCAAGTCATTCAGTAAGTCAGTCAAGTCACTCAGTAAATTATTCAGTCGTCATTCAGGAAGTCAGTCAGGTCATTCAGGAAGTCAGTCAGGTCATTCAGTCAAGTCACTCAGTTCAGTCAGTCATTCAGTTCAGTCATTCAGGAAGTCAGTCATTCAGTCACACAAACTAATGTTTACCTCTTTCTCTATGTACAAATTAACACTTCATTACGGCTACAGGTTATCTCTTGTCTAATACCATTGTTTCTTTGTTAATTTTCAGACTTAAGTGCTTATACCTGTTCGTGCCACTTTCAGCAACACTGGTATGGCTACTGGGTGTCATGATTGCTTGGCAGATACAAGATATAGTAATTAAAATATCATAACACAATTCACAAACACAGCTGCCTTGTAGCAGAGAAAGACTGGACTGGACACACATGAATTACAAACTCTGGGATGGTGGGGTGGTGTCGGGGAGTGGCCGGGGATGGCAGGAGGGCTTCCTGGCTGCTCCACAACAAGGCGGCCGCTTGAGCAAATGAGATTTTTTTTTTTTTTTTGCTTCCCACAAACTGAACCGTGTTAAATTCATTATACGACCTGTTACATAAAATTGTGCTGCAATTCTTCAATCGTGCAATACCCAAATCGTGCCAAATAAACTCGCACTAAATGACGGTCTACTAACAAAATCCTCTGTGATATTTATTTCCAGTGAATTGTATGAGCTATTGCATATTTTGAGCATAAAAACATTGCCAATAATGCATTACTTTTGATCTGAGTGAGCTGTTACATTCAATCCTACCAACTTTCCAATTTTTAGATCGGGTAAGACTTGCCTTTAAAGTCTCACTAAATTTCCATATACTTTTAATCATTATTTGATGTATGCTTTTTATTTTTAATCATCACATCGGCTATTCACCCCTGGAATGGGTGAACCGAAACCTCCTAACAAAACTTTCATCATTATTCATTCCATCACTGTCTTGCAGAGGCATGCTGCGCTACAGTTTAAAACATGCCAACATTTAAACATCCCCCTTCGAGTGCCACACTCTATTCCCATCAGGCATGGTATCATGTACTAAGCCTCTCGGTTTCCCTGACCTTTGTAAATGTTACCTTGCTCACTCCAACAGCTCTCAAGTCCTCATTAACCTTTTGCTCCTATCTTGCACTCACACTCTTGCTGGAAGTCCAAGCCCTCGCACACAAATCCTTATACATTCCACCTCCCTCCATACCTTTCTAGATCGAACCCCTACCTATGTCTTTTTCCTCACTACAGATTTATAACTCCTTGTAATTCTTTCTATTTTGTTCCAGCCTCTTTCATGCTTCAACCACTCTGCAACTACCTCGTCCTCAGAACCTCAGGATAATAGAGTTTGGTAATCCTTTGCACTCCTATTCCCAAATTACGGAAGCATCTGCATTTCTGTGTCCACAACATTGCCTCAAGAAGAAAAAATCTATTTTTTCAGAATGTAAGATCTATGCTTTCTGCTTGTTGCAAAAAATTCACACACCTATGCTTCACACCATACAAGAGGCATTGGTTTAACTATACTCTATACATTGCCCTCTTTGCTTTCTGGATATAAGTTCTTTGTCTCACAGTTATCTTTCACATACCATTCACCTTTTTCCCTCGTCAGATTCATGATACAGCTGCATGACAATACACTCCCAAATATCTGAATACATTCACTCCTCACATAATTCTCAACCTCAATTGATTATCAAATCTTCAAACCTAAAAAATTTTTTTTACTTATCTTTCTATATTCCATTTTAATTTCTATTCTTTACGTACCCTACCAACATTCATCACACAACTCTTTACAACTTCATCTCAAATCTTCAAAAGAACAGTGTCATCAGCTACAAAGCAAACATGTGACACACCACTTGGTGTTTAGATTCTTTCTCTTTTAAACCCTGGTTGAACCTGGTCGAAGGGCCCAACATAAAAATGTGTATCCATGGTGTGTAAAATTCGAAAAAAAAAGAAATTATTTTTTCTTAATAAAATGGTTAGATATTTTCTCGATTGTTTTAGTCCCACAAAAAAAATGTTTCCCATCTGTTACTTACGAGATAAGAGGGCATAAGTGTGTTGCAACCTCAAATGAGCCGCGTATGGCAACAGCGGCGTACTGCCACTCAAAACCGGTAAACTTTAGTTTACTTGTAATCATGAAGGATTTGTTGTTCATTCACTATTTTTTATTTTCACATAACTTATGGTGCCACGCCTGTGTACTCCCAAAGTAAGGTGCAAATGTACAATACATCGTTGTATACACACAATAAAGCACACAAACATAATTTATTTAATTGATCACATAAACTTGTTTACAAATTTTACAATCAATACAAAAAAATGTTTATTACTATTGTTTATAATTATAATACCATTATCAGTCACATGGTGAACTACTCCTAAAAATGTGTCTCAGCTTGTGTAACTCTCCAAACATGGTGTCATACACAGTGGTGTTTTACACTCCTCACACATAAAACATGGTGTCATACACAGTGGTGTTTTACACTCCTCACACATAAAACATGGTGTCATACACAATGGTGTTTTACACTCCTCACACATAAAACATGGTGTCATACACAGTGGTGTTTTACACTCCTCACACATAAAACATGGTGTCATACACAGTGGTGTTTTACACTCTTACACATAAAACATGGTGTCATACACAATGGTGTTTTACACTCACACATAAAATCAGTGTGTGTGCATTTTTGTTGAATTTTTTTTTTATGTGCAAAGACAAAACACCTCGTCTGAGCAGGCAGTTTTGTTATGTAGTTATCCTAGGTAAATGGTCGTGTGTCATCATTCCTTCCTAATTTCCTTCATTCCTTTCCTACCTGGAGGCTACCTGGAGGGCATTCCACCTCTCTTCCTACATTCCTTCATCTGTCCTTCATTACTTTTTCCTTCCTTTTATCTAGTCCTTCCTTCATTCCTGCCTTCCCTTCTTGCTTCTGGTTTCTATAATATATATACACATATATAGTCACTAGATACTTTCATAAAACTGCTATTATCACACCTTCAGCAAGCTTGTCTGTGTGCGAGTGTGTGGCTTATAATTGTTTTGAGTCAGGAGTCGGCAGCTGTCAAAGTGACATATTGGCTCATTACTCACACCCCCTACCGCTGTCAAAACAATGGGGTCGGATGCTGCTTCCCCCTCCATTCTATCTAATTATCTTTCTCCCTCATTCTATCTCTTTCAATCTGTCTCTCTTTCTCTCTCTCTGTCTATCTCTGTCTCACAGGTACACATAAATACAACTATACATAGTGTAAATTACCTAGGATAACCCCAAAAATCCAGACAAAGTGCTATACTCTGCTTGAAGATGTGAGTAAACGTGATGACACAGTCTTGTGGCTCTCTCTGAGACAGAGCTAGACGGATAGACAGGGAGCTTGGCAGACAGACAAATAGACAGACAGACAAATGTTTGTTCGTCGTCATCTCCTCCTCCTCCTCCTCCTCCTCCTCCTCCTTCTCCTCCTCCTTCTCCTCCTCCTCCTCCTCCTCCTCCTTCTCCTTCTCTTCCTCCTCCTGGCTCTTGACAGATGGACAGCTGCCCCCCTCCCTCCACCCTCGTTTACGCTCATCAAAGGTCAGCTCTTATCAGATGTTATCTCCCCTTATCTTGTCACTGTCATGGGGTGAACTGTTTTCATGCCTCAAGGGAACATATTATTACATATTATTATTATTAGGTATTAGGTGTTATTATTATTCTTATTCTTCTTCTTATTCTTCTTCTTCTTCTTCTTATTCTTCTTCTTCTTCTTCTTCTTCTTCCTCCTCCTTCCACCTTCCACCTTCCTCCTCCTCCCTCCTTCTTCCTCCTCCTCCCTCCTTCTTCCTCCCTCCCTCCTTCCTCCTCCTCCCTCCCACCTCCTCCCTCCTTCTTTCTCCTCCCTCCTTCCTCCTCCCTCCTTCTTCCTCCTCCCTCCTTCCTCCTCCTCCTTCCTTCCTCTTCCTCCTTCCTTCCTCCTCCTCCTTCCTTCCTCCTCCTCCTTCCTTCCTCCTCCTCCTTCCTTCCTCCTCCTCTTCTTCCTCCTCCTCTTCTTCCTCCTCCTCTTCCTCCTCCTCCTCCTCCTCCTCCTCCATTGCTTTTGGTCTCAAACTCCTCGAAATCATGAAATTGATCTTCATTGACACTTCCATCTGTGTTAGAGCATCACTTGGGAAGAGAAGAGTCCCAGATTTGCAGGGAAGTCACATATTTCTTACCGCTAGACATGCTGAAAAAGGACGACTGAAATGGTATTCCCACAATGCACCACTGGCTCCCCGATTTTTTTTATATGGTGCACACTGACCATGGAGACCCATTCTCTCACATGTGGGCCTACCAGCTTTCTCCTGCTTGATTTGAAGCCGCTAGAATTTATGCATATAGATACGTCAAACACGGTATCTCCTATGACGTACATATACGACCGCGACAGTCAAAGGGTTAATCCCACACCTCTTGCCAACACCCGAACATTCACTTCTCTTACAACTCCATCTATAAATATGTTGAACAACTATGGTGACATCACACATCCCTGTTTAAGGCCTACTTTTATTGAGAAATACACTCTTTCACCTACATACTTTAACCTGAGCCTCAATATCCTCGTAAAGACTCTTCACTGCTTTCAAAACCTACTTCCTATTCCATACACTTGTAACATCTGCCACATTGCCCCCCTAGCCACCCTATCATACGCGTTTTCCAAATCCATAAATGCCACAAAAATCTCTTTACTGTTATCTAAATACAGTTCACCTATAAGTTTCACTGCAAACACTTGGTCTACAGACCCCCTACCCTAAAGCCTCTTTAGTCTTAATTCTTTCAATAATAACTCTCCTATACACTTTACCAGGTATACTCTACAGACTTTTTTTTTTACGCACTGGCCATATCCCACTGAGGTG
Source organism: Cherax quadricarinatus (assembly GCF_026875155.1). NCBI lineage: Eukaryota > Metazoa > Arthropoda > Malacostraca > Decapoda > Parastacidae > Cherax > Cherax quadricarinatus. Next base: position 9,195 of record NW_026504982.1, read on the forward strand.
GGGTGGCCCAAAAAGAAAAATGAAAGTTTCTCCTTTTAAATTTAGTAATATATACAGGAGAATGGTTTACTAGCCCCTTGCACTTGGTATTTTAGTCACCTCTAACGATACGCATGGCTTAGGGAGGAAGACTTCTGTTCCACTTCCCCATGGAGATAAGCGGACATACACAAGAACAAGAACTCGTAAGAAAATATAAGGAAACCCAGAGGGGTATATACATATATGCTTGTACATGCATGTGTAGTGTGACCTAAGTGTAAGTAGAAGTAGCAAGACGTACCTAAAATCTTGCATGTTTCTTCTTCTTTCTTTCAACACACCGGCCGTATCCCACTGAGGCGGGGTGGCCCAAAAGGAAAAACAAAAGTTTCTCCTTTTACATTTAGTAATATATACAGGAGAAGGGGTTATTAGCCCCCTTGCTCCCAGCATTTTAGTCGCCTCTTACGACACGCATGGCTTATGGAGGAAGAATTTTGTTCCACTTCCCCATGGAGATGAGAGGAAATAAACAAGAACAAGAACTAGAAAGAAAATAGACGAAAACCCAGAGGGGTATGTATGTATATATATGCTTGTACATGTATGTGTAGTGTGACCTAAGTGTAAGTAGAAGTAGCAAAACGTACCTGAAATCTTGCATGTTTATGAGACAGAAAATAAGACACCAGCAATCCTACCAACATGTAAAACAATTACAGGCTTTCGTTTTACACTCGCTTGGCAGGATGGTAGTACCTCCCTGGGTCGTTACTGTCTTCCAACCTATGACCTAGCACTCAACAGACTTATTCCCCTATAATTTTTACACTCTCTTTTGTCCCCTCTGCCTTTATACAAAGGAGCTATGCATTCTCTCTGCCAATTCCTTGGTATCTTACCTTCTTTCATACATTTATTAAGTAAAAACACTAACCTCTCCAAAACTATATTCCCACCTGCTTTTAACATTACTATGTTTATTCCATCAGTCCCAGCTGCTTTATCCCCTTTCATTCTACCAACTGTCCAATGCACTTTCCCCACACTCATAACTGGTTCTTCCTCACTCCTATAAGATGTTATTCCTCCTTGCCCTATACATGAAATCACAGCTTCTATATCTTCATCATCATTTAACAATTCCTCAAAATATTCCCTCCATCTTCCTGATACCTCTATTTAATAACCCTCCTCTCCTATTTTTAACTAATAAATTCATTTGTTCCCTAGGCTTTCTCGACTCATTAGTCTCACTCCAAATCTTTTTCTTATTCTCAACAAAATTTGTTGATAACATCTCACCCACTCTCTCATTGTGTTGTGTATCTTATAAAACAAAGATATGAATCAAAATTCTTGCATATGGAAAGGTTCACTAATTATTTTTTATTGTTACCATTTAAAAAAAATCTCAGATTTTAATGACAGTATATTTTTTTAGGGTATACAAGGCCTTAATATAAATGCTGCAGCACCAGCACCACCTGCTCCTGCAATGCCACCTGTTCCTGCAGTGAGTGGTGGTCCTCCAGACAAAAATCACTTCTCCACTAGAGACTGGTACTATGGACCTATCACTCGAGCACAGTGTGATGACATCCTCAATCAACGTGGCCACGATGGAGACTTCCTTATTAGAGATTCTGAAACTAATGTAAGTGAACAGTAGAAGTAATGCTGGCCGATTCTTACAATGAAAGAGTTTTTTGATTACATTGGTCAGTTAACATGTAGCCTAACAAATTAACACAAAAACTTTCTATTGTTTACCTACAATTTTTTTTTACAATTCATATGCACAAGGGGATGATTGTTAATAAGATACTATATAGTTTATGGTATTTTGTTGAGAAGACATTTTGTCTACCAGACTTTATCAGTAAAGTGCCTATTGTGCAAAAAAACATAAATTGCATAGTGTGTCTTACTAACCAGCTTGTTGCGACAAGAACTTTCACAGAACCCTATCCAAGTGTACTTAACTATCTTTCTTTTTTACCTTATGCATTCAAGACACCTGCCCTGCATGTAGTGTTACATTTTAGCTTTCCAGGATTTTTGTTTTTGTCTATCAGTCTAACTTCTATGAGCTTGTGTTCACTGCAGTGTTATCATCCACCATCCTCTACATGTTCATGCCTCACTGATGGCAGGTCCTTTTCCTGGTGGGGGAGGGATTATGGTCTTCATTGTTTTGGCTGTAATGAGTGAGCTTTGGCTCCCCTCACTAGGGCCATGATATGAAGTGGCCTAACGAAATACTGTCTTGTGTGTTTGCCATGCACAGTGATCCACAATTTCTTGTTTCCTCTTTTTTCTGAAAGATTACCTCACTTGCAACTACCCAAATACTGTACTCTTTATCTAGCTCCAACTAATTCTACTGAAGTCTCACTCAACATTAAATGTTTAAAAAACAAGGCAGGAGATCTAGATAACTTGCCATCATTCATATATAAAAAAGCTGCTCATGTGCTGTCACCCATTATTGAAACACTGTTTAACAAATCTGTAGAGTGCTCAACCTTCCCATCCACACTCAAGACAGCAAGAGTTACTCCATTCCTCAGAGGAGGTGATCCAGCTGAATTGAACAACTATAGACCTATATCAAACTTGCCCTTACTTTCTAAAATATTAAAAAAAAATAATACACAAACTACTTTACTCCTACCTTACATCAAACAACATGCAGTAGGGCCCCACTTATACAGCAGGTTAGGTTCCAGGCTACTACTGGAAAGCAGACATCACTGGAAAGCAGAACACCATTTTTTCCACTTATAAATGCATATAAATGCCAGATAACAAGTTTACACTAACATATATTAAGTTAGCAATAGAACTAGGCATTAAAAACAATAGAAAGTAAAATACACACACAGTCCACTCATTATTTACCTCAAAATATTTGTAGGCTTAGTGCAGAGCAAAAGATGAGTAGTATTTTCTGTAAGAAGTTAGGTGTGATAGCCCTCCTGGCCACCCCCACCCACACATAATATACTACGACGATGCTTAAATCTGCATAGTGAAAAAATGCATATGCAGTACACTCATTACTTACCTTAAAATATTTGTAGTCTTAATGTAGGGTGAAAGGTGAGAAGTATTTATTTGTGGAAAGACATGTGGTAGGTAGGGTAGTGTAGGGAAGCCAGCCTGGCCACCCCACCCACTATACCTGGAGGTTACCTGGAGGTTATTCCGGGGATCAACGCCCCCGCGGCCCAGTCCATGACCAGGCCTCCCGATGGATCAGGACCTGATCAACTAGGCTGTTACTGCTGGCCGCACGCAGTCCAACGTACGAGCCACAGCCCGGCTGATCCGGCACTGACTTTAGGTATCTGTCCAACTCTCTCTTGAAGGCAGCCAGGGGTTTATTGGCAATTCCCCTAATGCTTGATGGGAGGCTGTTGAACAGTCTTGGGCCCCGGACACTTATGGTGTTTTCCCTTAGTGTACCAATGGCGCCCCTTTTTATTGGGGGCATTTTGCATCGCCTGCTCAGTCTTTTACTTTCGTAGGGAGTGATTTCTGTGTGCAGATTTGGGATCATTCCTTCCAAGATTTTCCAAGTGTAAATTATGATATCTCTCTCTCCCTCCTGCATTCCAACGAGTACAAGTCAAGTGCTTCCAAGCGTTCCCAGTAGTTAAGGTGCTTGACAGAACTTATGCGTGCAGTAAAGGATCTCTGTACACTCTCTAGATCTGCGATTTCACATGCTTTGAATGAAGGTGTTAATGTACAGCAGTATTCCAGCCTAGAGAGAACAAGTGATTTGAAAAGGATCATCATTGGCTTGGCATCTCTCGTTTTGAACATTCTCATTATCCATCCTATCATTTTCTTTGCACGTGTGATCGTGGCACTGTTGTGATCCTTAAAAGTGAGATCCTCAGACATTACTACTCCCAGGTCCCTTACATTATTTTTCCGCTCTATTGTATGGCCAGAGTCTGTAGTATACTCTGTTCTAGTTATTATCTCCTCCAGTTTTCCATAACGGAGTAGTTGGAATTTGTCCTCATTGAACATCATATTGTTTATTGTTGCCCACTGGAAAACTTTGTTTGCGTGCAGCCAGCAGCAACAGCCTGGTTGATCAGGCTCTGATCCACCAGGAGGCCTGGTCACAGACCGGGCCGCGGGGGCGTTGACCCCCGGAACTCTCTCCAGATAAGTGCCAGATAAGTCCAGATATCTTCTTGGAGGTTAACCGCGTCCTCAGCAGATGACAGCCTCATGCAGATCCTAGTATCATCCGCAAAGGATGATACGGTGCTGTGATGTATATCTCTGTCTATGTATGATATGAGGATAAGGAATAAGATGGGGGCGGGTACTATGCCTTGTGGAACAGAGCTCTTCACTATGGCAGCCTCCGATTTAACTCTGTTGACCACTACTCTTTGTGTTCGATTTGTTAGGAAGTTGAAGATCCATCTCCCAACTTTCCCAGTTATTCCTTTAGCACGTATTTTATGGGCTATCACACCATGATCGCATTTGTCAAATGCTTTTGCAAAGTCTGTGTATATTACATCTGCATTCTGATTTTCTTCCAGTGCATCCAAGGCCATATCATAGTGATCCAGTAGTTGTGAGAGGCAGGAGCGACCTGCCCTGAGCCCATGTTGCCCTGGATTGTGCAGATTTTGGGAATCCAGATGATTTGCAATCCTGCTTCTTAGCACTCTTTCAAAGATTTTTATGATGTGAGATGTCAGAGCTATTGGTCTATAGTTCTTAGCTAATGCTTTGCTGCCACCTTTATGGAGTGGGGCTATATCCGTTGTTTTAAGTGAGTGTGGAATTTCACCCATGTCCAAGCTCCTCCTCCATAGTGTACTTAGCGCACGCGAGAGGGGTTTCTTGCAGTTCTTAATGAAAACAGAGTTCCACGAGTCTGGGCCCGGGGCTGAGTGCATGGGCATGTTGTCAATGGCTTTTTCGAAATCTATCAGAGTTAGGGTAATGTCGGAAATCTAGCATAATACATTTATGGAGTTTTGAGGCTCATTCATGAAGAAATCATTTGGGTCATCGATCCTCAGACCGATTAGTGGTTCACTAAACACAGAGACGTACTGGGATTTCAATATTTCACTCATTTCCTTGTTGTCATCTGTGTAAGTCCCATCCTTTCTGAGTAAGGGCCCGATACTAGATGTGGTATTTGCCTTGTTTTTGGCATATGAAAAGAAATATTTTGAATTTCTTTCAATTTCACTAATAGCTTTAAGCTCCTCCTGTCTCTCCTGGTTCCTGTAAGAGTCATTTAACTTAAGTTTGATAGTTTCCACTTCCCTGGTTAGTGCCTCCTTTCGTGTATCAGATATCCTAGCACTCCTGAGGAGCTCAGTGACTCTTTGTCGTCTTCTGTAGAGGGAGCGTCTTTCTCTCTCCAGTTTACTCCTGCTCTTCTTCTTTCTTAGGGGAATATGCCTAGAACATGCTTCGGCTGCCAGGAAGTTGATCCTTTCAAGGCACTGGTTTGGATCCATGTCATTTAAGACATCTTCCCAACATGTTTCATTTAGGACATGGTTTACCTGGTCCCAGTTGATGTTCTTGTTGTTGAAGTTGTATTTTGTGAAGACACCTTCACAGGTACATGCATTCTGCTGATCAGGACCCCTATGCATGTACGTCTGGACTTCGATTAGGTTGTGATCGGAATTTGTTGTTTTTGATATTCTTATGTCTCTTATCAGGTCCTCATTATTTGTGAAGATAAGGTCAAGTGTGTTTTCTAGTCTTGTTGGCTCCACTATCTGCTGGCTTACGGTGTGTTTTTCGCAGAGACTTAGTAGCTCATGTGTGTGTGACCTTTCATCTGCGCTACCTCCGGGGATTGTTTCAGCTATAACATTATTTGCTACATTCTTCCATTTTGTATGCCTTAGGTTGAAATCACCAAGCAGTAAGATGTTTGGGATGGAGCTGGAAGGTTTTCCAGACAGTAATAAAATTTTCAGTAGCTGTTCCTTGAACTGTTGTGAGGTTGCATCTGGTGGCTTATATACAACCACAATGACCAGGTTTTGGTTCTCGATCTTTATTGATAGAACTTCAACTACCTCATTTGTGGTGTTCAGCAACTCCGTGCAGATGAGGGACTCTTTGACGTGTAAACAAACAGACAACGCATCTGGTTATGGTTCGTAAACATTCATACAAACTCCTTACATTGTGTACATGTTGTCTCCACAGTGGTAGAGTAGAATAAATAAAGACCAACACTTCCATTTGCGTGTAATTTTTAGAAGAAATGATGCTCTGACAAATTATTATTACTATTATTATCATTATTATTACAAGTTATTATTATTACAAATTATTATAATCACAAAAAAGCACTAAACCCACAAGGGTCGTGAATTGCTATATATAGAGTGAAGGCATACGAAAGGAATATTTATCTACAGTTATCCCCCAGTGTTTGACTAGAGAAAATGTAATTCTTCCGACACTCCTACAAAACCGCTTTGTAAACAAATCTCATATTTATGTCAACTTTTATTCTGTGGTTGTATGTATAATCTAGAAACCCATCAATTACACAACCCAGGGCAACATGGGTTTCGAGCAGGTCGCTCCTGTCTGTCTCAACTATTGGATCACTACGACAAGGTCCTAGATGTACTAGAAGACAAAAAGAATGCAGATGTAATATATACAGACTTTGCAAAAGCCTTCGACAAGTGGGACCATGGCGTAATAGCGCAGAAAATGCGTGCTAAAGGAATAACAGGAAAAGTTGGTAGATGGATCTATAATTTCCTCACAAACAGAACACAAAGAGTAGTAGTCAACAGAGTAAAGTCCGAGGCGGCTACAGTGAAAAGCTCTGTTCCACAAGGCACAGTACTCACTCCCATCTTGCTTCTCATCCTCATATCTGACATAGACAAGGATGTCAGCTACAGCACCGTGTCTTCCTTTGCAGATGACACCCGAATCTGCATGACAAGTGTCTTCCATTGCAGACACTGCAAGGCTCCAGGCGGACATCAACCAAATCTTTCAATGGGCTGCAGAAAACAATATGAAGTTCAACGATGAGAAATTTCAATTACTCCGATATAGTAAACACGAGGAAATTAAAATTTCATCAGAGTACAAAACAAATTCCGGCCACAAAATAGAGCGAAACACCAGTGTCAAAGACCTGGGAGTGATCATGTCGGAGGATCTCACCTTCAAGGACCATAACATTATATCAATCGCAGCTGCTAGAAAATTGACAGGATGGATAATGAGAACCTTCAAAACTAGGGATGCCAAGCCCATGATGACACTCTTCAGGTCGCTTGTTCTATCTAGGCTGGAATATTGCTGCACACTAACAGCACCTTTCAAGGCAGGTGAAATTGCTGACCTAGAAAATGTACAGAGAACCTTCACAGTGCACAAAATGAAGATAAAACACCTCAATTACTGGGAACGCTTAAAGTTCCTGAACCTGTGTTCCCTGGAACGCAGGCGGGAGAGATACATGATTATATACACCTGGAAAATCCTAGAGGGACTAGTACTGAACTTGCACACGAAAATCACTCACTACGAAAGCAAAAGACTTGGCAGACAATGCAACATCTCCCCAATGAAAAGCAGGGGTGTCACTAGCACGTTAAGAGACAATACAATAAGTGTCAGGAGCCTGAGACTGTTCAACTGCCTCCCAGCATACATAAGGGGGATTGCCATTAGACCCCTGGCAGTCTTCAAGCTGGCACCGGACAAGCACCTAAAGTCGGTACCTGACCAGCCGGGCTGTGGCTCGTACATTGGATTGCGTGCAGCCAGCAGTAACAGCCTGGTTGATCAGGCTCTGATCCACCAGGAGGCCTGGTCACAGACCGGGCCGCGGGGGCGTTGACCCCTGGAACTCTCTCCAGGTAAACTCCAGGTAAATAATGTTTATGTGCTATTTAACATGTTTCTTATATAATTTTGAAGAAAATATAGATGGATTTACTAACTTTTTTCACTAAGGTGTTTGAGGAGGTAGATCATGGTAATGAATATGATATTGTGTATATGGACTTTAGTAAGGCTTTCGATAGAGTTCCACACCAAAGTCTATTGAGGAAACTTAAGGCACACGGAATAGGAGGAGAAATTTTTTCCTGGGTAGAGGCATGGCTGACAAATAGACAGCAGAGAGTTTGCATAAATGGGGAGAAATCAGAATAGGGGCACGTCACAAGTGGTGCTCCTCAGGGGTCAGTGTTGGGCCCGTTGTTGTTCACAATTTACATAACCGACATAGATGAGGGAATAAATAGCGACATAAGCAAATTTGCTGATGACGTCAAAATAGGCCGTCCAATTCATTCTAACGAGGACACTAGAGCACTCCAGGATGATTTGAATAGACTGATGCAATGGTCGGAGAAGTGGCAGATGCAGTTTAATATTGACAAATGCAAAGTTCTAAATGTTGGACAGTTAAATAACCATGCCACATATAAATTAAACAATATAGATCTTAATACTACTGATTGCAAAAAGGATTTAGGAGTTCTGGTTAGTAGTAATCTAAAACCATGACATCAGTACATTAGTGTTCGCAGTAAAGCTGACAGAATTCTTGGCTTCATATCTAGAAGTATAAATAATAGAAGTCCTCAGGTTGTTCTTCAACTCTATATATCCTTGGTTAGGCCTCATTTAGACTATGCTGCTCAGTTCTGGTCACCGTATTACAGAATGGATATAAATGCTCTGGAAAACGTACAGAGGAGGATGACAAAGATGATCCCATGTATCAGAAATCTTCCCTATGAGGATAGAATGAGGGCCCTGAATCTGCACTCTCTCGAAAGGTGTAGAATTAGGGGGTATATGATCGAGGTGTATAAATGGAAAACAGGAATAAATAAAGGAGATGTAAATAGCGTGCTGAAAATTTCCAGCCAAGACAGGACTCGCAGCAATGGTTTCAAGTTGGAAAAATTCAGATTCAGGAAGGATATAGGAAAGCACTGGTTTGGTAATAGAGTTGTGGATGATTGGAACAAACTCCCCAGTACAGTTATTCAGGCTAAAACGTTGTGTAGTTTTAAAAATAGGTTAGATAAATACATGAGTGGGTGTGGGTGGGTGTGAGTTGGAACTATCTAGCTTGTGCTGCTGGGTCTGGTGCTGTGCTCCTTCCTTGAGTGGAAGTGACCAGACTGGGTGGGTCATTCAATTGAAGTTTATTCTCTATAAGGGTTACAATGTGGGGTTTACAGGTTTTGGGTATTGTGAGGTTTACATGTTATAAAATACTAATTACAGAGGGGGCCACTAGGACACCTAGCATGGCTAGGCATTTCGGGCAGACTTAGATTAATTCTTAACATTAAATCCTTACAGATTATGGTATTAAGGCTAAGTGACTACATTATAATTTGTGAGTTTAGCAATGTGAATGCTTTTGTTTTGGCATAATACAAAGTGTCTATATTGGAGTATCATAGGCAAACTTATGACTAGTTAGGATTTATTATTTTAAGATTAAGATTAGTATTTCTGGGTTTATAGTGAGTGGGTGAGTGAGTGTAATTGTGAACCACGAGGTGGTTATCATGTAGTTAGTTGTCAGGGTGTATCAGGGAGATAAGATGTTTTCTAACTGTAGTTTTGAAGGTGATGAATGTGTCTGCAGTTCCAGAGTTTTCAGGTAGGGTGTTCCAGATTTTAGGTCCTTTGAAATACATTGAATTTTTGTAAAGGTTTAGTTGAACACGGGGAATGTCATAGAGATGTTTGTGTCTGGTGTTATGCCTGTGGATCCTGTCACAACTATCAAGAAAGCATTTTAGGTCAAGGTTAATATTGGAATTTAAGGTCCTGTAGATATAGATTGCACAGTAGTAAGTGTGGATGTTCTGAACAGGGAGTAAGTTTAGATCTATGAAGAGTGGGGGGGGGGGTGATGCCAGGGATGGGATTTAGTGATTATTTTTACTGCGGCTTTTTGTTGGGTTATTATTGGCTTTAGGTGTGTTGCTGCAGTTGAACCCCAAGCACAGATACCATAGGTGAGGTATGGATATATAAGTGAATGGTATAGTGTGAGAAGGGCAGTTTGTGGCACGTAGTATCGTATCTTGGAGAGGATCCCCACCGTTTTGGATACTTTTTTTGTTATGTGTTGGATATGGGTGCTGAAATTTAGGTTGTTGTCGAGGTATAGGCCAAGGAATTTGCCCTCATTATGTCTGGCAATTAGAATGTTGTCGATCTTAATGTTAAGTTGCGCAATACCTGCTCTTCTACCAAACATAATGTAGTAGGTTTTGCCAGTGTTAAGTGTAAGTTTATTGGCTGTCATCCAAGTTGATATTTTGAGCAGCTCCTTGTTAACAATGGTGTTGAGGGTGGCAAGATTAGGGTGGGAGATGACATAAGTCATGTCGTCAGCAAAGAGAATGGGTTTCAGGTGTTGGGATATGTTTGGAAGATCATTGATGTAAATGAGGAAGAGCAGGGGTCCAAGGACACTTCCCTGCGGAACTCCAGTATCAAGTGAGTGTAATTTCCAAGTGATATACACATCATTATCGTTTCTAGACTTAGTATTTTAATTTTACAAAGTTGTCAATACTAGAATAAAAGAGCACTGCCATATGCAGTTAGTTGTATTGTTAGATCCTTCTCAAACTGGATTGATCCAATTTGAAATTATTGTTTCACGTTGATTAAGTATCTACAATACTAATCATGTTGGGAAAACAAAGACTTAAGCAGTATAGTGTGATCCTTCACTGACAACGTTTTGCCCACATAGTGCACTTTATAAAGCCCACACAGTGGGCAGTATTTATACTATTTATTTCAACAGAAGTCCAGAGGTCATACTGCAGCTTTATACATCATTAGTAAGGCCTCACCTAGATTATGCAGCTCAATTCTGGTCTCCATATTACAGAATGGACATAAATTCGTTAGAAGACATTCAGCGTAGGATGACTAAATTAATACATAGCATTAGAAATCTTCCTTATGAAGAAAGATGGAAGACTCTTAAATTACATTCATTTGTTAGATGAAGAATGAGGGGAGACATGATTGAAGTGTATAAGTGGAAGATAGGTATTAATAAAGGGGATATTAATAAGGTCTTGAGGATATCTCTCCAAGAGAGAACCCACAGTAATGGATTTAAATTAGATAAGTTTAGATTTAGAAAGGACATAGGAAAGTATTGGTTTGGAAATAGGGTAGTTGATGAGTGGAACAGTCTACCTAGTTGGGTTATTGAGTCTAGGACTTTGGGTAGTTTCAAATTTAGGTTGGATAAATATATGAGTGAGAGGGGTTGGATTTGAGTGGGACTTGCACATCAGAAGAGGTAGTAGGTTGGTAGACAGCAACCACCCAGGGAAGTACTACCGTCCTGCCAGATGACTGTGAAACAAAAACCTGTAACTGTTTTGCATGATGGTAGGATTGCTGGTTTCTTTTTCTGTCTCATAAACACGCTAAGATAACAGGGATATCTTGCTACTCCTACTTACACTTTGGTCACACTTCACAGACACGCACATGCATATATATATATACATACATCTAGGTTTTTCTCCTTTTTCTAAATAGCTCTTGTTCTTTTTTATTTCTTCTATTGTCCATGGGGAAGTGGAAAAAAAATCTTTCCTCCGTAAGCCATGCGTGTCGTATGAGGCGACTAAAATGCCGGGAGCAATGGGCTAGTAACCCCTTCTCCTGTATACAATTACTAAAAAAGAGAAGAAGAAAAACTTTATAAAACTGGGTTGCTTAAATGTGCGTGGATGTAGTGCGGATGACAAGAAACAGATGATTGCTGATGTTATGAATGAAAAGAAGTTGGATGTCCTGGCCCTAAGCGAAACAAAGCTGAAGGGGGTAGGAGAGTTTCAGTGGGGGGAAATAAATGGGATTAAAAACTGGAGTATCTGAGAGAGTTAGAGCAAAGGAAGGGGTAGCAGTAATGTTAAATGATCAGTTATGGAAGGAGAAAAGAGAATATGAATGTGTAAATTCAAGAATTATGTGGATTAAAGTAAAGGTTGGATGCGAGAAGTGGGTCATAATAAGCGTGTATGCACCTGGAGAAGAGAGGAATGCAGAGGAGAGAGAGAGATTTTGGGAGATGTTAAGTGAATGTATAGGAGCCTTTGAACCAAGTGAGAGAGTAATTGTGGTAGGGGACTTGAATGCTAAAGTAGGAGAAAACTTTTAGAGAGGGTGTGGTAGGTAAGTTTGGGGTGCCAGGTGTAAATGATAATGGGAGCCCTTTGATTGAACTTTGTATAGAAAGGGGTTTAGTTATAGGTAATACATATTTTAAGAAAAAGAGGATAAATAAGTATACACGATATGATGTAGGGCGAAATGACAGTAGTTTGTTGGATTATGTATTGGTAGATAAAAGACTGTTGAGTAGACTTCAGGATGTACATGTTTATAGAGGGGCCACAGATATATCAGATCACTTTCTAGTTGTAGCTACACTGAGAGTAAAAGGTAGATGGGATACAAGGAGAATAGAAGCATCAGGGAAGAGAGAGAGGTGAAGGTTTATAAACTAAAAGAGGAGGCAGTTAGGGTAAGATATAAACAGCTATTGGAGGATAGATGGGCTAATGAGAGCATAGGCAATGGGTCGAAGAGGTATGGGGTAGGTTTAAAAATGTAGTGTTAGAGTGTTCAGCAGAAGTTTGTGGTTACAGGAAAGTGGGTGCAGGAGGGAAGAGGAGCGATTGGTGGAATGATGATGTAAAGAGAGTAGTAAGGGAGAAAAAGTTAGCATATGAGAAGTTTTTACAAAGTAGAAGTGATGCAAGGGGAAGAGTATATGGAGAAAAAGAGAGAGGTTAAGAGAGTGGTGAAGCAATGTAAAAAGAGAGCAAATGAGAGAGTGGGTGAGATGTTATCAAAAATTTTGTTGAAAATAAGAAAAAGTTTTGGAGTGAGATTAACAAGTTAAGAAAGCCTAGAGAACAAATTGATTTGTCAGTTAAAAATAGGAGAGGAGAGTTATTAAATGGAGAGTTAGAGGTATTGGGAAGATGGAAGGAATATTTTGAGGAATTGTTAAATGTTGATGAAGATAGGGAAGCTGTGATTTCGTGTATAGGGCAAGGAGGAATAACATCTTGTAGGAGTGAGGAAGAGCCAGTTGTGAGTGTGGGGGAAGTTCGTGAGGAAGTAGGTAAAATGAAAGGGGGTAAGGCAGCCGGGATTGATGGGATAAAGATAGAAATGTTAAAAGCAGGTGGGGATATAGTTTTGGAGTGGTTGGTGCAATTATTTAATAAATGTATGGAAGAGGGTAAGGTACCTAGGGATTGGCAGAGAGCATGCATAGTTCCTTTGTATAAAGGCAAAGGGGATAAAAGAGAGTGCAAAAATTATAGGGGATAAGTCTGTTGAGTGTACCTGGTAAAGTGTATGGTAGAGTTATAATTGAAAGAATTAAGAGTAAGACGGAGAATAGGATAGCAGATGAACAAGGAGGCTTTAGGAAAGGTAGGGGGTGTGTGGACCAGGTGTTTACAGTGAAAAAATATAAGTGAACAGTATTTAGATAAGGCTAAAGAGGTCTTTGTGGCATTTATGGATTTGGAAAAGGCGTATGACAGGGTGGATAGGGGGGCAATGTGGCAGATGTTGCAAGTGTATGGTGTAGGAGGTAGGTTACTGAAAGCAGTGAAGAGTTTTTACGAGGATAGTGAGGCTCAAGTTAGAGTATGTAGGAAAGAGGGAAATTTTTTCCCAGTAAAAGTAGGCCTTAGACAAGGATGTGTGATGTCACCGTGGTTGTTTAATATATTTATAGATGGGGTTGTAAGAGAAGTAAATGCGAGGGTCTTGGCAAGAGGCGTGGAGTTAAAAGATAAAGAATCACACACAAAGTGGGAGTTGTCACAGCTGCTCTTTGCTGATGACACTGTGCTCTTGGGAGATTCTGAAGAGAAGTTGCAGAGATTGGTGGATGAATTTGGTAGGGTGTGCAAAAGAAGAAAATTAAAGGTGAATACAGGAAAGTAAGGTTATGAGGATAACAAAAAGATTAGGTGATGAAAGATTGAATATCAGATTGGAGGGAGAGAGTATGGAGGAGGTGAACGTATTCAGATATTTGGGAGTGGACGTGTCAGCGATGGGTCTATGAAAGATGAGGTGAATCATAGAATTGATGAGGGAAAAAGAGTGAGTGGTGCACTTAGGAGTCTGTGGAGACAAAGAACTTTGTCCTTGGAGGCAAAGAGGGGAATGTATGAGAGTATAGTTTTACCAACGCTCTTATATGGGTGTGAAGCGTGGGTGATGAATGTTGCAGCGAGGAGAAGGCTGGAGGCAGTGGAGATGTCATGTCTGAGGCAATGTGTGGTGTGAATATAATGCAGAGAATTCGTAGTTTGGAAGTTAGGAGGAGGTGCGGGATTACCAAAACTGTTGTCCAGAGGGCTGAGGAAGGGTTGTTGAGGTGGTTCGGACATGTAGAGAGAATGGAGCGAAACAGAATGACTTCAAGAGTGTATCAGTCTGTAGTGGAAGGAAGGCGGGGTAGGGGTCGGCCTAGGAAGGGTTGGAGGGAGGGGGTAAAGGAGGTTTTGTGTGCGAGGGGCTTGGACTTCCAGCAGGCATGCGTGAGCGTGTTTGATAGGAGTGAATGGAGACAAATGGTTTTTAATACTTGACGTGCTGTTGGAGTGTGAGCAAAGTAACATTTATGAAGGGATTCAGGGAAACCGGCAGGCCGGACTTGAGTCCTGGAGATGGGAAGTACAGTGCCTGCACTCTGAAGGAGGGGTGTTAATGTTGCAGTTTAAAAACTGTAGTGTAAAGCACCCTTCTGGCAAGACAGTGATGGAGTGAATGATGGTGAAAGTTTTTCTTTTTCGGGCCACCCTGCCTTGGTGGGAATCGGCCGGTGTGATAATAAAAAAAAAAAATAAATTGCACATCAGAGCTTATTTCTTGGGTAGCATTGAAAACTGGGTTGGGCAAATGTTTTGTTAGTGGGATGAATTGTAAAGGACCTTCCTAGTATGGGCCAACAGGCCTGCTGCAGTGTTCCTCCTTTCTTATGTTCTTATGCTCTTAAATGGCCGTATTGATGAGGCTGTGTCTTTAATGGTGACATACTGATACCTGTTAGAAAGGTAGGATTTAAAATATGCAAGCGCATGGCCTCTTATACCATAGTGGTCAAGTTTGTGGAGTAGGATGCCGTGGTCTACTGTGTCAAATGCTTTTCTTAGGTCAATAAAAATTCCTAGCGGATATTCCTTATTTTCCAATGCTGTGTAAAGCAGGTCTAACATTTTTATAATTGCATCATTAGTGTTTTTATTTTTCCTGAATCCAAATTGGCAGGGGTTGAGTATGTTTTGTGATGTTATAAATGAATATAGTCTCCTGTGCACGAGTTTCTCGAAGATTTTGGATAGCAATGGTAAGTGATATTGGCCTATAGTTGTTTACATCTGTAGGGTCACCACCTTTATGTATTGGCGCAACCCTTGCTGTCTTGAATAGTGTCGGGAAAGTGCTAGTTTCTAGTGACTTGTTAAAAAGTAATGTAATAGCATGCGAAAGGACATGGGCCGCTCGCTTGTACAATAATGGTGGGACATGAGACAGATTCCCCGAGTTATTTTTAACCCCTTCAGGGTCCAAGGCCCAAATCTGAAGTGGTGCCCCAGTGTCCAAGAATTTTCAAAAAAAAAAAATTGTTATTTTTTCTTATGAAATGGTAGAGAATCTTTTTGTGAAGGTAATAAAACAAAAAGTACGAAATTTGATGGAAAATTGACGAAATTATGCTCTCGCGAATTTTGATGTGTCAGCGATATTTACGAATCGGCGATTTTGCTGACTTTGACTCCCATTTTACGCCAATTACATTATTCCAGTCAACCAAATTCTTAGCTATTTCACTAGTATTACTTCTATTCTATCGATTGAGCACAAGAAATTGCCAAGTCAACTGTTTCAACTACAAATTTAAAGTGATCGGAAATTGTTAATTTGGCCAATTTAAACACAAAGTTCAAAATATTCCAATTTCAAATAGGGTCCAGAATAAACAATGTAGGTATTCGTGGAACTAAACTAACATTTCCTCTGTTCATTAGTTACGTTTTGAGGCTTTACAAATAAATTCCATTTTGATTTTTTATTCACATAATGAATTTTTATTCACACCAAAAAAAAAGAAGATTTACTGTTATGCAATACTGTAATAATTGTATAAATATCATCACCATATTTGTGAATGCATATTAGACCCACCAGCTGGCGTGTATTAGACGTGTGAGGTCGTTTGTTTACTCTTGAATATCGGCAAAAATTTAACATTTCTGCTACTTTGAGCTCAGTTTCAAGCCATTTCCAGTGCTAAAACCAATCAAAATCATCTCTATTTCTGTAATATGTCTTCCATTCTATCAAATGAGACCAAGAAATCGCAAATACAACTACAAAAACATATGAAAAAACACTGCAAAGTCTCTGTTTTAATCGAAAAATCATGATTTCAGTTTTTTTTCTCTCATTATACACATTGTGCTGCAGGATCTGTTTTATGTGGTGCACACATACCACATAGATGTATTCTCTCATATCTAGGCCCAAATGTACCACTCACAGTTTATCAGAGTGAGCTGAGCTCATGACGTAGATCTACGGTTTGGACCCTGAACGTAAAGCCGTAGATCTACGGGACGGACCCTGAAAGGGTTAAGTGACTTTATGATCGCGGTGACTTCCGTGGGCTCAGTTGGTACAAGATAGAAGGAATTTGGGAAATTCCCATCTAGGTAGTCCCCGGCACGGGCATTGGTACGTGGGATTTTACTGTCTAGATTAGATCCTATGTTTGGGAAGAAGTCATTTATCTTGCTAGCTGTATCAGTGGGATGCAGTGGTGTTTCATGAGGTTTAGTTAGAACAATATTCTTGTTTTTTTTCAGTTTGTGGGTCCCCAGAATCTGGGAAAGTGTTTTCCAGGTCTTTTTTATATCTCCTCTTGTGTCAGTGAATCTGCTGGAGTAGTACAGTTGTTTGGCTTTCTTTATTAATTTAGTGAAAACTGTTGAATATTGTTTAAGAATATCTTTGTGTATTAAGCCCTGTCTATATTGCTTTTCATATTGGTGTTTCTTATCAATGGATTTCAGAATGCTGCTGGTTAGCCATGGGCAACCAAGCCGTTTATTCGTGATGTTTCGTTTTTATAGGACAATGTTTGTTGTATAGTCGAAGTATTTTGTTAAGAAAAATGTCTGTCCAATCGTCAATACCATTGGCCTTGGAGAATTCTGTAGGCCAGTCAACAGTCTCTAGGTCTGCTGTGAAATTCCTTATTGAGGCCTCGTCATGGAGTCTAAATGAAACTTTGTTGTATTCGAGTGGTGGCTTACTAATGTTTGTTAAGAGGAAGGTTGGGTGCCCAAGAGAGATTATTATTACATAGTATTACTATGGCGTTATGAGTAAAGATACTCTTAGCGATTTTAATGTGTACGTGCACGCCAACACAGTGTGTAAGTATATTTAGATACAGGTACACAAAAGTATAATTCTCAGAGTACATATAAAATACACAATAACTTTAAAACACTTGAAATTTTGACAAGTTTCCAGACATAATAGATGTGCTCATGGAGAATGTAAAGAAATTGGATGAGGCATGCCGTATGTGAAAGACTGCTTGCTGTATAGCAAATTTGGGTCATACGTAATTTGAAATCGCCATATTAGCAGAATGCCGTAAGGCTAAACCCCGTAAAGCGGGCCCCTACTGTACTTAACCCCTGCCAGTTGGGTTTAGACCAAACAAAAGTACGAGTGATGCTATTATACAAATGCTTGAACTAATATATACAGCCCTCGATAAAAATGAATATCCTCTGTGGCTCTTCTTTGGCCTACGGAAAGCATCTGATACAGTGGACCACAATCTCCTGCACCTAAAACTAAATCACTACGGCATCAGAGGACATTCCCTTGATTACCTAAAATCTTATCTTAACGATAGACACCAGCATGTATACGTAAATGGAGTCAACTCCACTATGCAGCCTGTAGCTGTTGAAGTGCCCCAGGGTAGTGTCCAAAGCCCACTCCTCTTTCTCATCTACATTAATGATCTCCCCAGTGCATCCCAACTCCTTAAACCAGTTCTATTTGCAGATGACACTACTTATGTCTACTGCCACTATTCTGAGAAACACTGTAAACAATGAGCTGCTAAAAATTTATACAGTGGAACCTCAGCTTACGAACTTAATCCATTCCATGACTTTGTTTGTATCCTGATTTGTTCATATGCTGAGTCAATTTTCTTCATTTAAATTAATTGAAAAGCCATTAATCCGTTCTGGTGGAATCCCTGCTCTCAGAGGCAGGAAAAATACACTTCAATATATTGCTAATATCAACTCTACAGCTTATTTATCACAATTGATCTAATATGACATAATAAACAATATAAATAATATAGAAACCTAATATATACTCTAGAATGAATAAAATATGTCATTGTGTGACAAGTGGAGGCTGCCATAACCGCTCCCGCATTGTTGTGGTATTCACTGCCATCTAGTGACGGCGTTTCGAAGCATCTATTATTATAATTATTATTACCTGGAGTTTACCTGGAGAGAGTTCCGGGGGTCAACGCCCCCGCGGCCCGGTCTGTGACCAGGCCTCCTGGTGGATCAGAGCCTGATCAACCAGGCTGTTGCTGCTGGCTGCACGCAAACCAACGTACGAGCCACAGCCCGGCTGATCAGGAACTGACTTTAGGTGCCTATTATAGTACATTGTTATTGTTATTTTTTTTTTCAATAAGTTGGCCATCTCCTACCTAGGCAGGGTGACCCAAAAAGAAAGAAAATCCCCAAAATGAAAATACTTTCATCATCATTCAACACTTTCACCTCACTCATACATAATCACTGTTTTTGCAGAGGCGCCCAGATACAACAGTTCAGAAGCATATATAAAGATACAATATAAAAAGTGACCTGAAATAATTACAATACCAGGGCCCTAATTATGTATATACCGTCCTATTACACATCCCACCAAACTGCCAATATCCCAAACCCCTCCTTTAAAGTGCAGGCATTGTACTTCCCATTTCCAGAACTCAAGTCCGGCTATATAAAAACAACCGGTTTCCCTGAATCCTTTCTCTAAATATTACCCTGCCCACACTCCAACAGCTCGTCAGGTTCCATAAACCATTCGTCTCCATTCACTCCTATCTAACACGCTCATGCACACTTGCTGGAAGTCCAAGTCCCACGCCCACAAAACCTCCTTTACCCCCTCCCTCCAACCTTTTCGAGGATGTACCATTTTCCACTTATCTGGCTCAAGGGAGCCACCCCAACTATGCAGATCTGATGGCAGCCAGAAGCGTCCAGATGGTTTCACACCTCAAGCTTGGACAGATGGTAAGCAGGTGGTGTGGGATACCTATCTCCAATACACCAGGGAGGAAGGAGGGGCAGCCGCCAGCTTCCCCTACCCCTACAGATTTATACGCTCTCCATGTCATTCTACTTTGATCCATTCTCTCTAAATGACCAGACCACCTCAACAACCCCTCTTCAGCCCTCTGACCAATACTTTTATTAGCTCCACACCTTCTCCTAATTTCCACACCTCAAATTCTCTGTATAATATTTACACCACACATTGCCCTTAGACAGGCCATCTCCACTGCCTCCATTGATAATGTTTTTTGTCTCCACATATACGTTAATGCACCACTCACCTTTTTTCCCTCATCAATTCTGTGGTTAACCTCATCCTTCATAAACCCATCTGCTGACACATCAACTCCCAAATATCTGAAAACATTCACTTCTTCTATACTCCTTCTCTCCAATGTGATATCCAATTTTTCTTTATCTAAATCATTTGATAACCTCATCACCTTACTTTTATCCGTGTTCACTTTCAACTTTCTACCTTTACACACCCTCCCAAACTCATCCATTACCGTGTGCAACTTTTCTTTAGAATCACCCATAAGCACAGTATCATCAGCAGAAAGTAACTGTGTCAACTCCCATTTTGTATTTGATTCCCCATAATTTAATCCCACCCCTGTCCCCAACACCCTAGCATTTACTTCTTTTACAACCCCATCTGTAAATACAGAATTAAAGAAACATGGTGACATTACACATCCGTGTCTAAGACCTACTTTTACCGGGAAGTAATCTCCCTCTCTTCTACACACCCTAACCTGAGCCTCACTATCCTCATAAAAACTCTCTACAGTATTTAGTAACTTACCACCTATTCCATATACTTGCAACATCTGCCACATTGCTCCCCTATCCACTCTGTCATATGCCTTTTCTAAATCCATAAGTGGAATGAAAACTTACCTACCTTTATCTAAATACTGTTCACATACAGTAGGGCCCTGTTTTATGGCGTTTCGCTTTACGGCGTTCCGCTAATACGGTCATTTCAAATAATTACCAAAACTCTATATGGCTCCCCCCACCTGACTTTCTAATACAGTCACCGTGCCCCAACCTGTTTGTTTATATTCTCCTTGAGATCGTAAGCACTAAGTCTCTCCATTATGTCTGGAAACTCCAAAATTTCAAGTGTTTTTAAAAGTTATTTCAGTGGACCCTCGCCTAACGCTATTAACCCTTTGAGGGTCGACAGGCCCTCTCCGAAGCTCGTTCTCAGGGTCGGCCAAATTTAAAAAAAAAAAAATTATTTTTTCTTATGAAAAGATAGAGAATCTTTTCCCGATCATAAAGACACCAAAAGTTTGAAATTTGATAGAAAACTTACGGAATTATGCTCTCGCAAAGTTAGCGGTCTCGGCGATGTTTACGCATCGGCGATTTTGCCCACTTTGAGGCCCATTTTCGGCCAATTTCACTGTACTAGTCGACAAAAAACATGAATATTTCGCTAGAACTCCATTTTTTCTATCGAATGGGTGCAAGAAAACACTCATTTATGAAATTCAACTATCCAGTACGGTGGTCAGAATTTAGCAATTTTGCCAATTTCACACAAATTTCAAAAGATGCCAATTTCCGAATAGGGTCCAGAATAAACAAGAAAGACATTCCTGGCACTAAAATGACATTTCCTCTAGTCATTATTCACGTCTCAAGGCCCCTCTTATATTCTTTTGCTTTCCACTTTGAATTTTTATTTTCACAAAAAATATAAGATTTACTGTTATGCAGACTACTGCATTAGTGTAAAAAATGGTATAAATATTATTGGTGCACTTGTGAAAGAATATTAGACTCACCAGTTGACTTGTATTGCACGCTTGGCACGATTCGTTTACTTTTGAAGTTTGGTAAAAATCGAACATTTCTGCTACTTTGAGCTCAATTTCAAGGCACCTTTCTTTGTAAAACCAGTCAAAATCATCTCTATTTCTGTAATATGTCTTCCATTCTATAAAATGAGACCAAGAAAACTAGAATACAACAATAAATACCATACGAAAATACACTGCAAAGTCGCTGATTTATTAAAAAAAAATGGTCAAAGTTTTTTTTTTCTCATTATGCACTGTGTGCTGCAGGATTTTTTTTAGACTGTGCACACTGACCACATAGACCCATTCTTTCATATGAAGGCCTACCAGCTTTCTCCCACTAGATTTGAGGCCGCTAGAATTTATGAGTACTAGTACGTCAAAAACCCCTACGCGTAAGACGTACTAGTACGACAAAAACCCTCAAAGGGTTAATCCATTCTTGAGAGCTCAACGTTAGGCAAAATTATCGTTAGCCGAATTAATTTTCCCCATAAGAAATAATGGAAATCAAATTAATCCGTTCCTGACACCCCAAAGTATGAACAAAAAAAATTTTTACCACATGAAATATTAATTTTAATACACACAAACTGAAGAAGACATGCACAGTTACATGACACTTACCTTTATTGAAGATCTGGTGATGATTGATGGGATGGGAGGAGGGGAGAGTGTGGATGGTGTTAATGTTTAGAAGGGGTATCCCCTTCCATTAGGAATTGAGGTGGCAAGTCCTTTTCTGGGGTTACTTCCCTTCTTCTTTTAATGCCACTAGGACCAGCTTGAGAGTCGCTGGACTTCTGTCGCACGACATATCTGTCCATAGAGGCCTGTACCTCTCGTTCCTTTATGACATTCCAAAAGTGTTTCACAACATTGTCAGTGTACAGGTTGCCAACACGGCTTGCAATAGCTGTGTGAGGGTGATTTTCATCAAAAAAGGTTTGCACTTTAAGCCACATTGCACACATTTCCTTAATCTTAGAAGTAGACAACTTCTTCAATTTCTCTATCCCCTCCTCTGGAGCAGTTTCCTCAGGTCTGACCTCTTGCTGTTGAAGATCATCCAGCAGCTCATCAGTGGTTAGTTCATCATTGTCCTCCTCCACCAACTCTTCCATATCCTCCCCACTAGCCCCCAACCCCAAGGACTTCCCCAATGCCACAATGGATTCCTCAACTGGCATAGGATTCCCAGGGTTAGCCTCAAACCCTTCAAAATCCCTTTTGTCTACACATTCTGGCAACAGTTTCTTCCAAGCAGAGTTCAAGGTCCTCTTAGTCACTTCCTCCCAAGCCTTACCTATAATGTTTACACAATTGAGGATGCTAAAGTGATCTCTCCAAAACTCTCTTAGAGTCAATTGAGTTTCTGAGGTCACTACAAAGCACCTTTCAAACATAGCTTTTGTGTACAGTTTCTTGAAGTTGGAAATGACCTGCTGGTCCATGGGCTGCAGGAGAGGAGTGGTATTAGGAGGCAAAAACTTGACCTTAATGAAGCTCATTTCCGCAGAAAGTCGCTCTGCCACGTCTGAAGGATGACCAAGAGCATTGTCTAATACCAGGAGGCACTTAAGGTCCAATTTATTTTCCAGGAGGTAATTTTTCACAGTGGGGCAAATGCATGGTGTAACCAGTCATAGAAAAGGTCTCTAGTGACCTATGCCTTACTGTTTGCCCTCCACATCACACAAATTAGCCTTAAGGACACTGTTTTTCCTGAACACTCTGGGAGTTTCAGAGTGATACACCAATGAAGGCTTCACTCTGCAATCACCACTAGCATTAGCACACATCAACAGGGTAAGCCTGTCTTTCATAGGCTTATGTCCTGGGAGTGCCTTTTCCTCCTGAGTAATGTAGGTCCTGCTTGGCATTTTCTTCCAAAACAGGCCTGTTTTGTCACAGTTAAACACTTGTTCAGGTTTCAATTCTTCACTGTCTATGTACTCCTTGAATTCCTTCACATATTTTTCAGCCACTTTTTGGTCCGAACTGGCAGCCTCACCGTGCCTTATCACACTATGTATGCCACTACATTTCTTAAATCTCTCAAACCAACCTTTGCTGGCCTTAAATTCACTCGCATCACCACTAGTTGCAGGCATTTTTCTAATTAAATCGTCATGCAACTTCCTAGCCTTTTCACATATGATTGGTTGAGAGATGCTATCTCCTGCTATCTGTTTTTCGTTTATCCACACCAATAACAGTCTCTCAACATCTTCTATCACTTGCAATCTCTGTTTCGAAAACAAAGTTGCACCTTTGGCAAGAACAGCTTCCTTGATTGCCGTTTTCTTGGCCACAATAGTAGCGATGGTTGATTGGGGTTTTGTGTACAACCTGGCCAGCTCGGAGACACGCACTCCACTTTCATACTTAGCAATGATCTCTTTCTTCATATCCATAGTAATTCTCACCCTTTTTGCTGTAGGGTTGGCACTAGAAGCTTTCTTGGGGCCCATGGTGACTTATTTTGCAGGTGCAGTCACTAAAAACGCTGTGATAATATGAAATGTTCTGATTGTATGTTTGGATGTGACCTCGGTGGCTGACTTGTAAACACTGGCACCCACGGAACAAGTGAGGTGGGCTCAGGCCGCACGTGGATGCGTCCCGAACGAATCGCGTTGAGCGAGTTTTTTAGCGCTAGCCGAGGTAAATTTTTTGCGTTAAAATGTATCGCTAGGCGGATTTAACGTTATGCAATGCGTTCGTTAGGCGAGGGTCCACTGTACTGTACTCTGATAATTATACTTATGTATACTTGTACCTAAATAAAATTACACTGTGCTGGCATGCAGGTACACATTAAAATCAGTAAGAGTGTCTTATGTCTCAAGACGTCATGTTAGTAATGATAATAATAATCACCGAGTCTCATTAAATGTCGTATATTACGTTAATATACACATTTTCATTAATCCATCCATGATATTTTTTCAAAATTATATAATAAACACGATACATAACAGCACTTCACCATATCTCGCATCTGCTTGACAATAGGGGTTGCAAGATTCTGTACGAGGCACAAGTACACTCATACTTCGAGTATGCACCACTTTCTTGGTTTGCCTGCCCCCCCTCTTATCTGCAACTGCTTGACAGAGTAGAGAACAGAGCAAGACATCTCATCTCTCGCCTGGACCCATCCTGGATAGATCTGTCATTTCAGCAGAGCCTTCAACACAGGAGGGATGTGGGTGGCCTTACTGTTATGTACAAGGCCAATATTGTCAAAGGACCACAGGTGGATCCACTTCGAGGACAGCGTGAAGCAAGCTTCTATACCATGAGATGGGCAGAAAGGAGCAACTTCAATCTGGCTGTACCCTTCTCCAGAACATCACTTCGTCTGAGATCATTTATCCCCAGGATGACTCGAGTATGGAACACATTCGTACAGCATTATGATGTCAACAAGATAAAGCCAGTTGATCAGATGAAAATGCTGCCCCACAGATGGCTCCAACTTCATCCTGTTCCTTACTTGTATGTCTCATAACAGTAAAAATGCTTTCAAATGAGCTGATATAACAGCTCTTAGCTTGTCAATAAAGTTAGGAATCCTTAACCTCTAAATAGCTTGTCAATAAAGCTAGGGATCCTTAACCTAACCTTGTCAAACCCTGTGTAAAAAAAAAAAATCCACAATCGTCTATTTCTTATCGTTCGCACATCAACACACATTCAAACATATCGCTTTGATAGTTTTCTTCTTCTTCTTCTTAGTAGGCTATACAGGAAAAGGGGGTTACAAGCCCATTGTTCCCGGCATTTTAGCTGACTTTTACAACATGCATGGCTTACGGAGGAAAAATTCTTATTCCACTTCCCCATGGATATAAAAGGAAAAGCAATAAGAACAACAACTATTAAGATAAAATCAAAGAAAACTCAGATGAGTGTGTGTATATAAATGTGTACATGTATGTGCAGTGTGACCTAAGTGTAAGTAGAAGTAACAAGACATACCTGAAATCTTGCATGTTTATGAGACGGAAAAACTGACACCAGCAATTCTACCATCATGTAAAACAATTACAGGCTTTCATTTTACACTCGGTTGGCAGGACGGTAGTACCTCCCTGGGTGGTTGCTGTCTACCAACCTACTACTATACTATTATTATATGTTTTTTTTTTTTTAACAAACCAGCCGTATCCCACCAAGGCAGTGTGGCCCAAAAAGAAAAATGAAAGTTTCTCTTTTTAAATTTAGTAATTTATACAGAAGGGGTTACTAGCCTCTTGCTCCTGGCATTTTAATCGCCTCTTACAACACGCATAGCTTACGGAGGAAGAATTCTGTTCCACTTCCCCATGGAGATAAGAGGAAATGAACAAGAGCAAGAACTAGTAAGAAAATTGAAGAAAACCCAGAGGGGTGTGTGTATATATACAATAGGGCCCCACTTATACGGCAGGTTAGGTTCCAGGCTACCGCCGTAAAGCGGAAATCGCCGTAAAGTGGAACACCCTTTTTTTCCACTTATAAATGCATACAAATACTAGATAACAAGTTTACACTAACATATATTAAGTTAGCAATAGAACTAGGCATCAAAAAAACAATAAAAAAGTACAATACACACACAGTGCACTTATTACTTACCTTAAAATATTTGTAGTCTTAACCCTTTCAGGGTCCGTCCCGTAGATCTACGGCTGGTCGGTGAGTGTCCAAACCGTAGATCTACGCCAAAATTCTAGCGCCGTCAAATTTAGCGCGAAAGCGCTCATAGGCCTACATATGAGAGAATGGGTCTGTGCCGTGGGTGTGCGCCATAAACAAAAAATCTAGGCGCCTGCATAGCATTGTGGGAACGCCAGCTCAGTCACCCTTGTTCACCATGTCTCGTCGCAAGTCAGCTCTCACTCCCCGGAAAATTGGGACTCTCCTCTTCCTATCTGATAGTTCTGACACTGATGGAAGTGAAAATGAAGACGAATTCTACGGCTTTGATCAGTTAGTGACCGAAAATAATGACCAGGATATCGATAATAGTGCAGAAAACCCCGACGATCCTCGACCTTCTACCTCTGGTGTGGGCACTCGTGACTCACGGTCGGGTGTTCCTAAACGTAAGAGAAAACTAATATTTTCCCGTGGCCTGGCCTCTGACTTCAGTAATGACGATGATTCTGACGTGGATTGTGATTTTATTGCGCTCGACGATCATTCGAGTAGTGATAGTGAGGAAACATATTCACCAGTGAAGCGTCGGTATGTTCGCCGCCGCATGCGCTCGGGTAGTGTACCCTATGCTGTGCCCAGGGGACGGAGTTCATCCCGGAGTACATCCCGGAGTACATCCCGTGGCCCTACACCCGTTTTAGGTAGTGATAGTGAGGATGATGTGGCTACACTTGGCATGGATGGGCCACAGACATCAGTGGATGGTGTTAGTGGGGCTGGTGGTGGTAGTGGCACCGCCATGCGTGACTCGCTGTGCCACGCGGGAACCCACGCTGCTGACTCGTCAGTTCAAGGACAAAGCGGAGCGTCACCCACCAGCCCGCCACAACCACCCGTACAACCAGCCTATAATGTCCAGTATCCACCAGCAAACCGTATCTGGGATTGGCAGCAAAATCCCAATTTTGTTCCCAGCCCTCACCACTTTGATGACTCGGAAAGTGGAATTCTACCTACCTGTCCCCTTGGAACCACGGCCAATGAACTGGAATTCTTTGAATTATTCTTTGACCAGCCATTGATGGAAATTATTGTCAGGGAAAGTAATAAGTATTTTCAGTACACCATGGCAAATACGATCTTATCACCACAGTCAAGACTACACAGGTGGAAAGAGACGACTGTTGCAGAAATGTATTTGCTTTTGCAACAATAATGCTTATGCCTCACGTCTATAAGCATAATATAAAAGCATACTGGTCCACAGATCGGCTAATTTGTACCCCATCCTTCAGTGAAATAATACCAGTGAACAGGTTTATCTTACTGTTACGTATGTTGCACTTCTCTGACAAAACCAGGCCTGACAGAAGTGACAGGTTATACAAGATTAGAAATGTTTTCATGTATCTCAAACAAAAGTTCAGCATATACTTTTATCCATTCAAGAATCTTGTAATTGACGAGTCTTTGATTTTGTTCAAAGGTAGACTGTCATTCAAGCAGTATATACCGAGCAAGAGGAACCGCTTTGGTATAAAATTGTTTGTACTCTGTGATTGTGACAGTGGCCTGGTGTTGGATATTGTTGTATACACGGGTAGTAAAACATTGAAAGATACCAAGATGTTATTGGGTATATCAGGTGACGTAGTGAGAAACATGATGGCACCTTATCTTGGTAAGGGCCATACATTATATACCGATAACTGGTACACAAGCCCATTACTCAGTGATTTCATGCGAGTGAACAAGACAGATGTGTGTGGCACAGTGCGTTCTAATCGTAAACATATGCCCAGGCTCAACGCAGGTGTTCGTGGTGATGACGTGCAGGTGTTTACTGCCAATGACATCATGGCATTACGGTGGCATGACAAACGAGATGTCACATTGTTGACAACCATTCACCGTAATGAAATGCAAGACAGTGGCAAAGTTGATCGAGTGACTAATGAACGTATTCGAAAACCAGTGATAGTGATTGATTATACACAAAACATGCGCTTGGTTGACAAGTGTGACATGCAGATTGGTTTTGTTGACTGTGTTCGTAAGAGTTACAAGTGGTACATGAAACTTTTCTTCCATCTCATGGACATTTCAATGCTAAATGCATATAATATGTACCAAATAAAGACTGGTAACAGACCACCATATGGTGAATTTTGTTTGTCTGTTGTCAGACAACTCATAATGAAGTACCAGGTAACAACACCTGCAATACAACATGGTCCTCGAATTCATCACAATATACCCAAGCGTTTGAGAAGAGAAGGTGATCATTTCATAATACAGCTTCCTTCAACTCAAAAGAAATTTGCTCAGAAGAGATGCATTGTCTGTGCACAAACAAAACGACGGCAACAAAGACGCAAAGACACTCGGTTTATGTGTGAGGAATGTAAGGTGCTTCTGTGCATGGTGCCTTGTTTCAAGGAGTTCCACAAGCTCCAGCAGTTCTAAAACCATGTCCAGTGATTGTAAATATGTAAATATATGATAGAACATTAGTATTATACAATATTTGTGCATGTTTATTGTAATAAACAACAGTGGTAAACAATAATATGATAATAACTTTAGTGCGGTTATTGTGTTCAATACAGTGAGTTTATATATATACATTATATACAGTATTGGTCTCTCAGGCCCCAAATGTTAGTAGGAATAGAAAAAAATTGGAAAAGAAAAGAAAAAACAACTAAAACAACAAAATAATATAATACGCGTATGTGGAATTCGTCGATGTTGCCGCCACCACATCATTTTCTACAAACTTCTTGGCACTGTATCTCGGTAAGTACTGATCAGATTCTAATTTTTTTTGTTTTATTACCTTCACAAAAATATGCTCTTTAATTCTGTAAGAAAAAATAATTTTTTTTTTTTTTCAAAATTTCTTGGACACTGGTGCGTGACTTCAGATTTTGGCCTTGGACCCTGAAAGGGTTAATCTAGGGTGAGACAAGTAGTATTTATTGTAAGAAATCAAGTGTGGTATGTATGGTAGTCAGCTGGGCTACCATACCAGGCCATCCCACCTACACATAATATTCTATTACATTTAAGCATCCCACAGCGATAAAATGCATATACAGTTTACTCATTGCTGACCTTAAAATATTTGTAGTCTTAATCTTGGGTGAGACAAGTAGTATTTATTGTAAGAAATCAAGTGTGGTCTGTATGGTAGTCAGCCGGGCTACCATACCAGGCCACCCCACCTACACATAATATTCTGTTACATTTAAGCATCCCAGAGTGATAAAATGCATATACAGTTCACTCATTACTTACCTTAAAATATTTGTAGTCTTAATGTAGGGTCAGAGGTGAGTAAATGAGATAAAATGAATAAATGAGAGAGAGAGAGAGAGTGTCAGTACTTGAGGGAGGACAGGTGCAGAGTTATGTAAACAAACCAGGTGAAGGTAAGTTTTGTAAACAAACAAAGTGTACACGTCTGGTTTGTGTACAAGTTACATTGTGTACAAGTTGTCTCTACATTGATACGGTAGAATAAATAAAGAACACTCCCATTCTCATGTAACACCATTTGTAGAAGAAATGAAGCTCTGAGTGAAGGCAATGGAAATAAGTCACTCTGTCTGACTTTTTTGGGTTATCCTAGTTTCTCTACACATACGATGTTATGTATGATAATCTATGTAACTGTATTTGTGTATACCTGAAAAAACTAACTTACATACATACAAAAGGAATAATTTTCTACAGTTACCCCCGGTAACACATTTTCTCTTATGTTAGACTAAAGAAAATTTTATTCTTGCCATCACTTGTACAAGTTATCTGGCTACGACATCTCATATTTGTTTATTTATTCTATTGTGGGGTGTATTTATCATCTTTATATGTTATGTATCGTGTTTATTATATAATTTTGAGAAATATCATGGATGGATTAATGAAAATGTGTATATTAACGTAATATACGACATTTAATGAGACTCGGTGATTATTATTATTATTATTTCTCATAAGGAGTCATTTGTGCAAGTCGTCTGCTACCACATCTCAAATTTATGTTTATTTATTCTACTTTGGGGTGTATTTATCATCTTTATATGTTATGCATCATGTTTATTATATAATTTTCAAAAAATATTGTGGATGGATTAATGAAAATATGTATATTAACGTAATATACGACATTTAATGAGACTCGATGATTATTATTATCATTACTAATATGACGTCTCGAGATATAAAACACTCTTACTGATTTTAATGTGTACCTGCATCGCCAGCACAGTGTGTAAGTTTATTTAGGTACAGGTATACATAAGAATAAAAATCAAAGTATATATAAAATATGAAATAACTTTTGTTATTTCATATTTTATATATATTTTTGTTGTTTCCAGACATAATGGAGAGACTTAGTGCTTGGATCTCACAGAGAATGTAAACAAACTGGGTGGGGCGCGGTGACCGTATTAGAAAGTCAGGTGGGGGGAACCGTATAGCGAGTTTTGGTCATAATTTGAAATGACCGTATTAGCGGAGCGCCGTAAAGTGGGGCCCTACTGTATGCTTGTACATGTATGTGTAGTGTGACCTAAGTGTAAGTAGAAGTAGCAAGATGTACCTGAAACCTTGCATGTTCATGAGACAGACAAAAGACACCAGTAATCCTACCATCATGTAAAACAATTACAGGCTTTCGTTTTACACTCACTTGGCAGGACGGTAGTACCTCCCTGGGTGGTTGCTGTCTACCAACCTACTACTATACTATTATTATATGTATTATTATTATTATTGCATTTTTATTATTATTATTATTATTGTAATGGGGAAGGGCTTGTTTGGGGGAGGGGATGGAAGGTATTCAGGCTTAATTTAGGGAACTGGAACACAGATCCAATTCCCTAGATCAAGAGCCCCTCACCATATACATACTAATAATAATAATACTAACAGTAAGGAGAAACTTCAAAAGGCTGCCAGTAGTTGGCACCACCATCAGCAAAACATTGGTAACCACTACTTCTGTCTAGACTTAAGTAGTCTATATAAGTATTAGGTTAAGTTTGCCCGAAATGCCTCTGTGTGATAGTGGCTTTCTTTGCTCCAGTCATATTTATGACATGTTAACATACATTGTAACCTTTGCAAATAAATAAATAAATAATTTATTTATTTATTAAAGGAACCTCCCTTGGGGGGGGGGAAGTACGAACCTGAAATTTCATTTGTATCCAGAAGCAAAAAATGGACCGAACAACGGTTTGTATCCTGAAAAGTTTGCATGGTGGGGCGTTCGTAAGCCAAGGTTCCACTATATTTGGATGACCAACAAACTCACTCTGAACATAGACAAAACATACTTCATAATGTTTGGAAACAGAATCTTAAATATCCAACCTAATATATTGATAAATGGTTACCCTATTTCAAGACACAAATAGGATAAATTTCTAGGTCTTCTCCTTGACTGTAATCTTAAATTTTATTCCCACATCCAGCATATATCCAAGAAAATTTCCAAATCAGTAGGCATCCTTTCCAAGATACGATACTATGTACCCCAAACAACACTCCTTACCCTATGCCACTCTTTAATATATCCCTACCTCTCCATAGCCAACCACCTTAAACCTTTAATAACCCAACAAAAAGCTGCTGTGCAGAGCATTACCAGCTCCTGTGCTAGACAGCACACCCCACCACTTTTCAAAAGCCTGAACTTGCTAAATATTCGAGACATACACTCATATTATTGTGCTTACTACATATACAGAACATTAAACTCCAATATAAATCCTCCACTTCAACTTCTTGATAGCTACAACAGAACACACAGTCACAATACAAGGCATAAGGCACTCTTCAACATCTCTCATGTCAGTCTCACACTGTGCAAAAACGCAGTGCACACAAAGGGCCCAATGACCTGGAATTCACTACCTGAACCAGTAAAGGATCTCCTGACTAATTATAAATTTAGGACTTTGCTTAAAAATCATCTCATCTCTCAATACTAACCAAGCCAACCAAAACAACTTCTAATCAGTTATTATATTATATGACCTTTAGTCTATTAACCCTTTGACTGTCGCAGCTGTATATATACGTCTTACGAGGTACCGTGTTTGACGTATATATACAGGAGGGCCCCGCTTTACGGCGTTTCACTTTACGGCGTTCCACTAATACGGTCATTTCAAATTATGACCAAAACTCGCTATACGGCACCCCCCACCTGACTTTCTAATACGGTCACCATGCCCCACCCTGTTTGTTTACATTCTCCGTGAGCTCAGTAAGCACTAAGTCTCTCCATTTTGTCTGGAAACTCCAAAATTTCAAATGTTTTTAAAAGTTATTTCATATTTTATATATACTCAGATAATTATACTTATGTATACCTGTACCTAAATAAACTTACATACTGTGCTGGCATGCAGGTACACATTAAAATCGGTAAGTGTCTTATGTCTCCAGACGTCATATTAGTAATGATAATAATAATCATCGAGTCATTTAAATGTCGTATATTACGTTAATATACACATTTTCATTAATCCATCTTATGATATTTTTTTCAAAATTATATAATAAACACGATGCATAACATATAAATAAGATAAATAGACCCCACAGTAGAATAAATAAACATAAATGTGAGATGTGGTAGCAGACGACTTGCACAAGTGACGCCATATTAGAAATGATAATAATAATAATAACAATACTCACCGAGTCTCATTAAATGTCGTATATTACGTTAATATACACATTTTCATTAATCCATCCATGATATTTTTTTCAAAATTATATAATAAACACGATGCTGCTCTTACCTGTATTTTTTGTACCTCTGTTTGTATGCTAAAATTTCTAAATAAATAAATAAATACATAACATAAAAAGATGATAAATACACCCCACAATAGAATAAATAAACATAAATATAAGATGTGGGAGCCAGATAACTTGTACAAGTGATGGCAAGAATAACATTTTCTCTAATCTAACATAAGAGAAAATGTGTTACTGGGGTTAACTGTAGAAAATTATTCCTTTCGTATGTATGTAAGTTTATTCAGGTATACACAAATACAGTTACATAGATTATCATACATATCAACATATGTGTAGAGAACCTGGGATAACCCAAAAAAGTCAGTGTGACTTATTTCCATTGCCTTCACTCAGAGCTTCATTTTTCCTCAAAATGATGTTACATGAGAATGGGAGTGTTCTCTTTATTAATCTAACCGTATCAATGTAGAGACAACCTGTACACAATGTAACTTGTACACAAACCGACGTGTACATTTTCGTTTGTTTACAAAACTTACGTTCACCGGGTTTTTTACATAACTCTGCGCCTGTCCCCCTCTCATGTACTCATTCTTTCTCTCTCTCATTTATTCGTTTTATCTCATTTACTTACTCCTGACCCTACATTAAGACTACAAATATTTTAAGGTAAGTAATGAGTGAACTGTATATACATTTTATCGCTCTGGGATGCTTAAATATCATGGAATATATGTGTGGGTGGGTTGGCCTGGTATGGTAGCCCAGCTGACTACCATACATACCACACTTGATTTTTTACAATAAATACTACTCATCTCACCCTATATTTTAAGGTAAGTAATGAGTGAACTTCTTCTTTCAACGTACCAGCCGTATCCCACTGAGGTGGGGTGGCCCAAAACAAAAAACTGAAGTTTCTCCTTTTAAATTTAGTAATATATACAGGAGAAGGGGTTACTAGCCCCTTGCTCCCGGCATTTTAGTCGCCTCTTACGACACGCATGGCTTACAGAGGAAGAATTCTGTTCCACTTCCCCATGGAGATAAGAGGAAATAAACAAGAACAAGAATTAGAAAGAAAATAGAAGAAAACCCAGAGGGGTGTGTATATATATGCTTGTACATGTATGTGTAGTGTGACCTAAGTGTAAGTAGAAGTAGCAAGACTTACCTGTAATCTTGCATATTTATGAGACAGACAAAAGACACCAGCAATCCTACCATCATGTAAAACAATTACAGGCTTTCGTTTTACACTCACTTGGCAGGACGGTAGTACCTCCCTGGGCGGTTGCTGTCTACCAACCTACTACCTACAATGAGTGAACTGTATATACATTTTATTGCTCTGGGATGCTTAAATATCATAGAATAGTATGTGTGGGTGGGGTGGCCTGGTAAGGTAGCTTGGCTGATTACCATACATACCACAGTTGATTTCTTACAATAAATACTACTTGTCTCACCCTAGATTAAGACTATAAATATTTTAAGGTAAGTAATGAGTGCACTATGTGTGTATTGTACTTTTTTATTGTTTTTTGATGCCTGGTTCTATTGCTAACTTAATATATGTTAGTGTAAACTTGTTATCTAGTGTTTGTATGCATTTATAAGTGGAAAAAAAGGGTGTTCCACTTTACAGCGGTTTCCGCTTTACGGCGGTAGCTTGGAACCTAACCTGCCGTATAATTGGGGCCCTGCTGTACTCATAAATTCTAGCGGCTTCAAATCAAGCAGGAGAAAGCTGGTAGGCCCACATGTGAGAGAATGGGTCTGTGTGGTCAGTGTGCACCATATAAAAAAAATCCTGGAGCACGCAGTGCATAATGAGAAAAAAAAACTCCAACCGTTTTTTTAATTAAAATGCCGACTTTGTGGTCTATTTTCGTATAGTATTTATGGTTGTACTCTCGTTTTCTTGGTCTCATTTGATAGAATGGAAAACATATTATAGAAATAGAGGTGATTTTGATTGATTTTTACTATAAAAAGAACCTAGAAATGGAGCTCAAAGTAGGGGAAATGTTTGATTTTTGCCAATGTTCAAAAGTAAACAAATGATGCCATTGTCCAATAAATGTCCAACTAGCCATTCTGATATGCAGTCATGAATGGATTGATGTTATTTATACAATTATTACAGTATTGCAGTAGTCTGCGTAATAGTAAGTCTTCTATTTTTTGTTTGAATAAAAATTCAAAATAGAAAGCAAGAGTAATATCAGAGGGGCCTGGAGACATGACTGATGAGCAAAGAAAATGTTATTTTAGAGCCAGGAATATCTGCATTGTTCATTCTGGACCTTATTTTAAATTGTCATATTTTTTAGTTTTCATGAAATTGGCCAAATTGCAAATTTCTGACCACATTATTAGGTAGTTGAAATTTGTAAATGGGCAGTTTCTTGTACTCAATCGATAGAAAAAATGGAGTTCTAAAGAAGTAGCTATGAGTTTGGGCGACTGAAACAATGGAATTAGCCGAAAATAGGACTCAAAGTGGGCGAAATCGCCGATTTGTAAACAGCGCCGAGGTCGCTAACTTCGCGAGAGCATAATTCCATCAGTTTTCCATCAAATTTCGTTTTTTTGGTGTCATTACAATCGGGAAAAGATTCTCTATCATTTCATAAGAAAAAATAATTTTTTTTTTTTAAATTTTGCGACACCAGGAGACACCTCAGGATTGGGGGTTGCGACAGTCAAAGGGTTAAACATCTTCCAGTCCATGAAATATTACTGCTTGAACCATTAATTGTAATATTGTTTTATTATGTGCAACTTCAAGATTATTATTCTTATATGCTTCCACCTTGACTATCTCGCATTAGTAGTAAGATTAAATAAAGATTTTAATAAAAGTTAACCGCTTATCTTGTCTAGATTTAAATAGTTATTACGTACTAGGATTAGTCTGCCCGAAATGCCCCGGCATGATAGTGGCTTTCTTTGTATTTAGCAAACCAAAATTGTAATTACACATTGTAACCTTTACAGAGAAATAAAATCTTTATTCTTTTTTATTCTTTTAACTGGGGATTGAGCAGACCAGTGGTCTTCAAGTAGGCAACACACTTCTTTGGTAGGAGGATAGAGGTCAGATGGGCAGTTAATGCTGACCCAACTTAATCACTGGGCTATCATCACTCTTCTTTGCCTGGTAGGGCAATTACCTAAATTGTTTGTTACTCTCATTGCCTTGTTCTTTCCTATGTTCATTTTTTATTTCATTTCTTTTTTTACATCCCTGCCATATTTATCCACCAACCTTTGCAGCTTCTCTTCAGAATCTCCAAAAATCACCATGCCATTGACAGAAAGCAACTCTGACAACTCCCACTTTGTATTAGATTCTTTATCTTTTAATACCTCAACTCTACCCAGCACCATAGCATTCACTTTTTTTACACTCTTATCTATAAATATGTTAAACAGCCATGGTAACATCATGCATCCCTGTCTAAGGCCTACTTTTACTAGAAAATAATTTCCCCTCTCTCCTGCATACTCTAAACTGAGCCTCACTATTCCCATAAAAAGTCTTCATCTGCTCTGAGTAATGTGCCACGTATTCCATACACTTGCAGCATCCACTGTATTATATTTACTGTATCATATGCCTTGTCTTAATCCATGAATGCAATAAAAACTTCCCTACCTTTATCAATATACATGTATTGTTCATTTATGTGCTTCAATGGAAACATTTGGTATACACATCCCCTGCCCTTCTTAAAAATTTATTCATCTGAAGTCCTGCTCTCTACCTTACCCTTTATTCTGTCAGTAATAACTCTACCATACAGTTTACCTAGTATGCTCAACTGGCTTATTACCCTATAAGTCTTACACACACTTTTATCCCTTTTTCCTTTATACAGAGGAACTATGCATGCTCTGTCAAGCCCTACTTACCTTTTCCCCTTCATACATTTATTGAACAAATTCACCAACCACTCATAATAACTATATGCCCACCTACTTTTAACATTTCTGTCTTGATTCCATCAATCCCTGCTGCTTTGCCCCCTTTCATTCAACCCATTACCTCAGACACATTCCCCACACTCATTCTGGCTCCTCCTTACTCCTAAAAGATGTTGTACATCCCTGCCTAATACATGAAATCACTGCCTCTCTCTCTCTCTCTCTCTCTTTTCTTCAACATTTAACAGCTCCTCAAAGTATTTCCTCGATCTTCCCAATACCTCTTCTTCCCCCATCTAATAACCCCTCAACTTATTAATCTCACTCCAAAACTAATAAGTTAAGAAGGCCTAGGTATTAATTCTTAGTATTGTATTACTGTTAACCCTTTCAGGGTCCGTCCCGTAGATCTACGGCTTTACGTTTAGGGTCCAAACCGTAGATCTACGTCATGAGCTCAGCTCACTCTGATAAACTGTGAGTGGTAAATTTGGGCCTAGATATGAGAGAATACATCTATGTGGTATGTGTGCACCACATAAAACAAATCCTGCAGCACACTGTGTATAATGAGAGAAAAAAAACTGAGACCATGATTTTCGATTAAAACAGCGACTTTGCAGTGTTTTTTTGTATGTTTTTTATAGTTGTATTTGTGATTTCTTGGTCTCATTTGATAGAATGGAAGACATATTACAGAAATAGAGATAATTTTGATTGGTGTTAGCACTGGAAATGGCTTGAAATTGAGCTCAAAGTGGCGGAAATGTTAAATTTTTGCCGATGTTCAAGAGTAAACAAACGACCTCACACGTCTAATACACGCCAGCTGGTGGG
Organism: Cherax quadricarinatus; assembly: GCF_026875155.1. Classification (NCBI taxonomy): domain Eukaryota; kingdom Metazoa; phylum Arthropoda; class Malacostraca; order Decapoda; family Parastacidae; genus Cherax; species Cherax quadricarinatus. The sequence continues at coordinate 46,711 of NW_026504982.1, forward strand.
TCTAATATACATTCACAAATGTGGTGATGATATTTATACAATTATTACAATATTGCATAACAGTAAATCTTCTATTTTTTGGTGTGAATAAAAATTCATTATGTGAATAAAAAATCAAAATGGAATTTATTTGTAAAGCCTCAAAACATAACTAATGAACAGAGGAAATGTTAGTTTAGTGCCAGGAATACCTACATTGTTTATTCTGGACCCTATTTTGAAATTGGAATATTTTGAACTTTGTGTTAAATTGGCCAAATTACAAATTTCCGGTCACTTTATTTTGTAGTTGAAACAGTTGACTTGGCAATTTCTTGTGCTCAATCGATAGAATAGAAGTAATACTAGTGAAATAGCTGAGAATTTGGTCGACTGGAATAATGTAATTGGCCTAAAATGGGAGTCAAAGTCGGCAAAATCGCCGATTCGTAAATATTGCTGACACATCAAAATTCACGAGAGCATAATTTCGTCAATTTTCCACCAAATTTCGTACTTTTTGTTTTATTACTTTCACAAAAAGATTCTCTACCATTTCATAAGAAAAAATAAAATTTTTTTTTTTTGAAAATTCTTGGACACTGGGGCACCACTTCAGATTTTGGCCTTGGACCCTGAAAGGGTTAATATTGTATTAATTACTATAAGTATTGTATTAACTATAACACAACACTACTTCGACCTATAGTTACATTATCATCATCATCATTTTTTACAGTTTCAAGACCTAAAAAAAATTGGTTGGCTTTTTTTGGAGGGTCTAAAGAACCCCTCCTTTTTCCCATACATATTGTCACTGTAAAGGATTCTAAAGAAGCTGACAATCTTTTTCATAGCTCTCTTGGCAAAACCCATCACAATACATAAACATCCTCATCCAACACAGTAATCCAACAAGATTTTACACAATGTGGCCCAGACACTCATGAACAACTTGAGGTCTAGAATTTCTCTTAACACCAAAGTGAAAATTTCTTTTTGCCCTGACCTTATCCAAGCAACACTGTCAAGCTGACTTTCAATTGTCAGGATTTTCCAGACTCAGATTGTATAGCAGGACAGCATTACAAGTGCTGGAAATGCTCCCAACACCTCAACAATGCAGATATTACCAGTGCTTTGGCCACCCTGCCAAAATTTGTAGATTACTATCAGAAAGCCCACTCTACACTGCTGCTGACTGTAATAATCTATCCTGGATTTAGATCCTCACACTCATTCCCTTTCCTATTTATAGATCTCTCTATATGCTGTTCTATGGTACTGGACTTTGGTCTGTAGTACCTAATCTTCATGACTGCAGTCATTTTCCTCTTTTTCTCATTCTTACACCTATTCCCTTGTGATCTTGCTGTCAGTTTGAGCTGCCAGATTGGGTTCTGTGCACACCATGTCTTTTTCTCGTATGTTCCTCCTACTTAATCTAGTTCAGTTACTGCAACTTTTACAACATTTTTCCTTGCTGCAGAATCGATTGCAATTCCCTGAACTTCAGGTAAACATTATCAGAAATGTGTACCCTGGTGGTCTCCTGAATGTGCTCTTACTGTGTGTGTTTGAAACTTACTGCATCGAGTTGCTACTGTTACAACAGAACTATGGACTGGGTTATAGCTTTTAAACAAGTGAGAACATTTGTCCATCATGTTATCCAGGTGATAAAATGTACTTGTTGATAAGCTTACGTGTCCACTGTCACTATCACTGCTTTTGTGTGTACAGTCTAGTAAACCATACAGAAGTTGACTGGCAAGTACTCTCCAGACCCTGCTCCCATTCTTATAGTTAGTGGCAGTAGTATTGCAGTCCCTGTTGATGTTGCCACAGCAATTATACTTGTATTCCAGGGGTGCACATGAAACACCTGGGTGTCTTATCTTTATTATGAAAATGTTTTACCAGCCATTGGCTTTATCAATTCAATACAGTATTTGAAGGTTTTGAAATTGAAGACAGTAGAAGACAAGTTAGTAAGTGCCTCAGCCTAGATGAAAGTGTTCACCACTGAAGTCTTTAAGAATCTGAAGCATAGGCAGGAAGATTTTTTTTTTGTGTGTGTGTGTGTGTGTGTGTGTGTGTGTGTGTGTGTGTGTGTTAAAAAAGCTTATGACACTACCTGGTATTGCAACATCTTAGTCCAAATCTTAGGCCTCTGAGGCAGTTTGCTACTTTTCCTTAAAGATTTCTTACTGGAATGGCATTTCCATGTCTGAATAACTAGAATAGCTTTTTCCTTGACTTTTATCCAGATTGAAAGCATACCTTAAGGCTGTGTTCTTAGCACTACCCTCTTCCTGCTAGGTATTTATGACCTTGCCTATGTTCTTCCTCTCACTGTTTGGTTGTCTCTGTTATGTCGATGATTTTCTGTTGCTAAAACACATTACATAGCTTTAACAAGACACCCTATTATTCCTCATACCACTCTGTACTGTATGATTTCTGTATCCCTGAACAAGATAGTCAAATTCCTGGATCTTCTGTTGGATTGCTGAATGTCCTAGAAGCCTTGCATAACCTCCCTGAAAGCTGTTATTTCTACACCTGATCCTATTCGTCAAGAGTTATGTTTCAGTCTTCCCCCATCAACATCATATGTGCAGAGGTGAACATCCCATCTTCACAAAATCAGTACAGTGCCAGTTGTTTCATTTTTATTCTCTATTCGCTTTCTCATGGCTGCTTCCCTTCATTGTTTTTTTCCTGTTACATTCACCTTTAATCTTACTTTTCAGTCCCTCCTTGAGAATTTCCAGTGATTCATGTTTGCTCTTCCCTCTTCCCTGTTATTTGTGTAAAAGCTCACTTGTCTCCTTCATCTGTACATTCAGTCTTTCTTTATCACTCTCATGCTGTTGCAGTGTTCACTGACATTTCTAAATTCCCCGATGGCATTGGGTATGCAGCTCATTTATTAGAATTGGTTAGTATTTCACAGTGGAGTTATGTGAAATTCTCACTGCTATCCACATTGTGACCATGTCCACCTTATCATTTGTAGTTGTTTCGGACTCCCAAGGTGATTTACAGGCTATCAAAAATTTGATTCCCCTCATTCCATTGTCTTTCAGATACAGTTTTGCTTAAATTGTATTTCTAGTAAGCACAAAAAAAGTAATATTTTGCTAGGTCCCAGGATATGCTAATGTTGAGGGCAATGAACATGCAGACTCATCTGCATGGTCAGCTGTTCAAGACCTCCCTTACCCAGATTTTTTTTTTTTTTTTTTTTTTTTTAGAGTTCTCACCACCTCCACAACTGATAGCAACAACATGGTCCATGTTGGACCACAAAAAAGTGTTTTCTTCCAAACCACGTTTTGAATTCTGACTGTCTTCCAACCTTCGTGGGGTTTGGGAGATTGCACTCTAGTACTTACATATTAGACATGTGCAACTCACTCACAGATACCACGGAGAAACAACCAGTGCCATTCTGTAAGAACTACCAAGTAACACTATTCATCCAACATATTTTGGCCCCTTCAGTGGCCATGCCATAGTAATACGGCTTTGAAGTCACTGTCTGTACCGTAGTACTATGCCATGAGTTCATCCCACTCAGATAAGCTGTGAGCAGTAAATTTGGCCTAGATATGAGAGAATGGGTCTGTGCAGCAAGTGTACACCATATAAAAAAAATCCTGCAGCTAGCAGTGCATAATTAGGAAAAAATGTGACATTGTCTTTGGTTTAAAACAATGACTTTGCACTGTATTTTCATATGGTTTTATGGTTATATTCTCGGTTTCTTGGTTTCATTTGATAGAATGGAAGATTCTTTCTTTCTTTCAACACACCAGCCGTATCCCACCGAGGCGGGGTGGCCCAAAAGGAAAAACGAGAGTTTCTCCTTTTACATTTAGTAATATATACAGAAGAGATTACTAGCCCCTTGCTCCCGGCATTTTAGTCGCCTCTTACGACACGTATGGCCTATGGAGGAAGAACTCTGTTCCACTTTCCCATGGAGATAAGAGGAAATAAACAAGAACAAGAACTAGAAAGATAATAGAAGAAAACCCAAAGGGGTATGTATATATATGCTTGTACATGTATGTGTAGTGTGACCTAAGTGCAAGTAGAAGTAGCAAGACGTACCTGAAATCTTGCATGTTCATGAGACAGAAAAAAGGACACCAGCAATCCTACCATCATGTAAAACAATTACAGGCTTTCGTTTTACACTCACTTGGCAGGACAGTAATACCTCCCTGGGCGGTTGCTGTTTACCAACCTACTACCTAGGAGAATGGAAGATATATTACAGAAATAGAGATGATTTTGATTGATTTCAGGACTGAAAATAGCTTGAAATTGAGCTCAAAGTAGTGGAAAAGTTAAATTTTTGCTGATATTCAAGAGTAAACAAATCACGTCACTCATCCAGTACACATCCAACCAGTGGGTCTAATATGTATTCACAAATGCATTGATATTATTTATACAATTATTACAATATTGCATAACAATAAATCTGTTTTTATGTGTGAAAAAAATTCTTTGTGTTTACCTGGAGTTTACCTGAAGAGAGTTCCGGAGGTCAACGCCCCCACGGCCTGGTCTGTGACCAGGCCTCCTGGGGGATCAGAGGCTGATCAACCAGGCTGTTACTGTTGGCTGCACGCAAACCAACGTACGAGCCACAGCCCGGCTGGTCAGGAACCGACTTTAGGTGCTTGTCCAGTGCCAGCTTGAAGACTGCCAGGGGTCTGTTGGTAATCCCCCTTATGTATGCTGGGAGGCAGTTGAACAGTCTCGGGCCCCTGACACTTATTGTATGGTCTCTTAACATGCTAGTGACACCCCTGCTTTTCATTGGGGGATGTTGCATCGTCTGCCAAGTCTTTTGCTTTCGTAGTGAGTGATTTTCGTGTGCAAGTTCGGTACTAGTCCCTCTAGGATTTTCCAGGTGTATATAATCGTGTATCTCTCCCGCCTGCGTTCCAGGGAATACAGGTTCAGGAACCTCAAGCTCTCCCAGTAATTGAGGTGTTTTATCTCCGTTATGCGTGCCGTGAAGGTCCTCTGTACATTTTCTAGGTCAGCAATTTCACCTGCCTTGAAAGGTGCTGTTAGTGTGCAGCAATATTCCAGCCTAGATAGAACAAGTGAAGAGTGTCATCATGGGCTTGGCATCCCTAGTTTTGAAGGTTCTCATTATCCATCCTGTCATTTTTCTAGCAGATGCGATTGATACAATGTTATGGTCCTTGAAGGTGAGATCCTCCGACATGATCACTCCCAGGTCTTTGACGTTGGTGTTTCGCTCTATTTTGTGGCCAGAATTTGTTTAGTACTCTGATGACGATTTAATTTCCTCGTGTTTGCCATATTCTGTGTGAATAAAAAATCAAAATAAAATTCATGCATAAAGCCTGGAAATGTAACTAATAACAGAAGAAGTGTTAGTTTAGTGCCAGGAATGCCAGCATTGTTTGTTCTGGACCCTATTTTCAAACTGGAATATTTTAAAATTTATGTGAAATTGGTCAGATTACCAATTTCTGATCATTTTGTTGGGTAGTTGATTAGGCGATTTCTTGTTCTCATTCGATAAAATGGAAGACATACTAGTGAAACAGCTAAGAATTTGGTCTACTGAAACAATGTAAGTGGCTTAAAATAGGACTCAGAGTGGGCAAAATCGCTGATGCTTAAGTATTGCTGGCACAGTAAAATTCGCGAAAGCGTAATTTCTTTAGTTTTCCATCAAATTTTGTACTTTTTGTTTTATTACCTTCAGAAAAAGATTCTGTACTATTTCATAGGAAAAAATAACATAATTATTTTTTTTAAATTCTTGGACGAAGTTTTTGAGTTCACACAGGATCTACTTCTGGCATCTAAAACACCCCCAGCACACTCAGAGAGCAACTTCTTCACTGAATGTCCTGCCTTTGATGCAGACACTTTTGTCTCTCTAACCCTTTGACTGTCACCAGCCCCTTTTAGAAACTCATTCTGTTGCAAAATTTTTGGAATTTTTTTTTTTTCTTATGAAATGATAGAGAATCTTTTCCCGATGGTAATGACACCAAAAGTACAAAATTTGGTCGAAAACTCACGGAATTATGCTCCCGCGAAGTTAGCGGTCTCTGCGACATATACGCATCGGCGATTTTGCCGACTTTGAGCCCTGCTATTAGCCAATTCTGTTGCTCCAGTTGACCAAACTCATAGCTATTTCTTTAGAGCTCCATTTTTTCTATCAGTTGAGTACAAGAAACCCCCCCCA
>NW_026504983.1:0-17111 GCF_026875155.1 Cherax quadricarinatus
CAAAAAATCCCAGATAGGGTTTTAAGACCTGAAGTCCTTTGGAGGGGATTCCTCTTCCAAACAATAACCTCTGCTCCTCCTCCCTTTCCCCTCCTTGCCACCCCATACCCTAACAAGAGTCTTCAATAAAGGTAAGTGTGATGCTAAATGTTCATTTACCCATTTCATTAGTCTCCGTTTCGTACTGAGACGACCTTCTGGAACGGATTAGGGACGAAATCAGGGGTTCCACTGTATATTCGCAGTTGTGTTAAAACTGAAAGAGTTATATATATGGTGCTTGGGGCATGGAAGATAATTAGGTTTGATCTAAGGAGGAGAGAGAAGAGGAGGGATTAACTCCAATTGTTTGGATCAAGAGTCCTTCCAAGCATCAACATCCTTGACAGTACATGTATCTGAGCAAAAATTTAGTAAACACTGCTCTGAAACATTAAATAATTAATAAAGTCATGACCATACCTATCTTTAAAAAATGGGATGCAAACAATGGTTGCACATACTGTAACTTTGCATACATATAATGTTGCTTGCATACATAAAATGTAGCTTTGCATACATAAAATGTAGCATTGCATACATAAAATGTAGCTTTGCATAATGTAGTTTTGTGTACATATAATGTAGCTTTGTATACTATAATGTAGCTTTGTATACCTATAATGTAGCTCTGTATACATAAAATGTAGCTTTGGATACATACAGCTCTGCATACATATAATATAGCTGTGTACATATCTTGCTGTACACACACATCAAAGCTTGTACATACAATATGTAAAACTAAAAAAAATGCACTTAAGCTATAGGTAATCTAAAAATATAAACCTAATAAAGCAATTTTTTATTACTTACATTGTCCTCTCCTGATGAATTCTTCTTTGCGCTCACAGTTATATGGGAATATGTGCTCTGATTTGTGAACATCTTGACTGAAATTATGAAAAAGTAAATATGTAATCACACTAACCATAAAGAAATTCACTGACTACTCTTTACATTATAATTTCCTATCCAAGAACCAAGGAATCATCAAGAGTATTATTATTCCTCTTCTCTCAACAAACCGGCCATATCCCACCAAAGCAGGGTAGTCCAAAGAGAAAACAAAAGTTTCTCTTTTTAACTTTAGTAATGTATACAGGAGAAGGGGTTACTAGCCTCTTGTTCCCAGCATGTTAGTCGTCTCTTACGACACACATGGCTTATGGAGGAAGAATTCTGTTCCACTTCCCCATGAAGACAAAAGTATTATTATATTAATATTATTATTATATTATTTGTCTTCTTTCTTCTTTCAACAAATCGGCTGTATCCCACCAAGGCAGGGTAGCATAGAAAGAAAAATGAAAATTTCTCTTTTAACTTTAGTAATGTATACAGGAGAAGGGGTTTACTAGCCCTTTGCTCCTAGCATGTTAGTTGCCTCTTACCGACATGCATGGCTTACAGAGAAAGAATTCTGTTCCACTATCCCCAAGGAGATTTAGAGGAAATAAAAAACAAGAAACTATAAAGAAAAACAGAAGAAAACCCAGAGGGTGTGTAAATATATATGCAGTACATGCAGTGTAATGTGACCTAAGTGTAAGTTGAAGTAGCAAGATATACCTGTTATCCTGTGTGTTCATGAGACAAAAAAGACACCAGCAATCCTACTATCAGGTTAAAACAATACATGTTTCTGTTTCACACTCACTTGGCAGGATGGTAGTACTACCTTCCTGGGCAGTTGCTGTTTACCATCCTATTACTATTATATAACAGTGCACAGGCAAAAATGCTAAACCAATATGGTTTAAAAGATGCCTGTGAAATAGAGCTTAATCAGATTTGCTCCAAGGACAAATAGGGCAGCTCCAATTCCTGAATCAAGTCCTTCAACAGCAACAAGAACTCTCCTTGAAGAGAGTACCCAAAGAACATTTTACACAACCTCAGTAACATTTTTTTCTTAACCCTTTGACTGTTTTGGTCGTATATATACGTCTTACAAGCCAGTTGTTTCGGACGTATTGATACGCATAAATTCTAGTGGCTTCAAATCAAGCAGGAGAAAGCTGGTAGGCCACATGTGAGAGAATGGGTCTGTGTGGTCAGTGTGCACACATAAAAAAATCCTGCAGCACGCAGCGCATAATGAGAAAAAAAAAACGACCGTGTTTTTGGATTAAAACACTGACTTTGAGGTGTATTTTCGTATAGATATTTATCGTTGTACAGTGGACCCTCGACCAACGATGGCATCATATAACGTTAAATCCGACTAGCGATACATTTTAACGCAAAAATTTTGCCTCGACTAGCGCTAAAAAACTCGACCAATGCGATTTGTTCCGTTCGAGACGCGTCACGTGTGGTCTGCGCAGTGTTTACAAGTAGCTACCGCGGTCACATCAAAACATACAATCGGAACATTTCACGTTATCACAGCATTTTTAGTGATTGCACCTGCAAAATAAGTCACCATGGGCCCCAAGAAAGCTTCTAGTGCCATCCCTGTGATAAAAAGGGTGAGAATTAGTATGGAAATTAAGAAAGATTTTGAAAGGGTTTGGGGCTAACCCTGAAACGCCTATGCCAGTTGTGGAATCCATTGTGCCTACTTCAAAGATTAAGGGAAATGTGTGCAAAGTGGGTTGAACTGCAACCTTATGGATGAAAATACCCTAACACAGCTATTGCAAGCCGTGCTGGTGACTATTACAATGATAATGTTGTGGCCCATTTTAGACAAATCATAAAGGAATGGGAGGTACACAGCTCTATGGACAGATATGTTGTGCGACAGAGGTCCAGTGACTCTCAAGCTGGTCCTAGTGCCATTAAAAGAAGGGAAGTAACCCCGGAAAAGGACTTGACACCTCAAGTCCTAATGGAAGGGGATTCCCCTTCTAAACACTAACACCATTCACACTCTCCCCTCCTCCCATCCCATCAATCATCACCAGAGCTTCAATAAAGGTAAGTGTCATGTACATGTACATGTCTTTCTTAGTTTGTGTGTATTAAAATTAATATTTCATGTGGCAAAAAATTTTTTTTTTCATACTTTGGGGTGTCAGGAAGGATTAATTTGATTTCCATTATTTCTTATGGGGAAAATTAACTCGACTAACAATAATTTCGACTAACGAAGAGCTCTCAGGAACGGATTAATATCGTTGGTCGAGAGCCCACTGTATTCTCATTTTCATGGTCTCAGGTGATAAAATGGAAAACATATTACAGAAATAGAGATGATTTTAATTAGTTTCACGATGAAAACGACCTTGAAATTGAGCTCAAAGTAGCGGAAATGTTCGATTTTTTACCAATGTTCAGGAGTAAGCAAATCACACCACACGTCCAATACACGTCAACTGGGGAGTCTAATATTCTTTCACTAGTGCACTGATATTATTTATACCATTTTTACAATAATGCAGTAGTCTGCAAAGCAGTAAATTTTGTATTTTTTGTATGAATAAAAAATCAAAATAGAAAACAATAGTAATATAAAAGGGGCCTAGAGACATGACTAATGAACAGAGGATATGTTTATTTAGTACCAAGAATGTCTACATTGTTATTCTGGACCCTATTTTGAAATTGGCATCTTTTTTAATTTGCGTGAAATTGGCCAAATTGCCAATTTCTGACCACTTTATTGGTAGTTCAAATCGGTATATGGGCGGTTTTCTCATACTCAACTGATAGAAAAAATGGAGTTCTAAGAAATAGCTATGAGTTTGGTCAACTGGAACACTGGAATTGGCCAAAAACAGGACTCAAAGTCGGCGAAATCGCTGATGCGTATATGTCGCCAAGACTGCTAACTTCGCAGGAGCGTAATTTCTGTGAGTTTTCGACCAAATTTTGTACTTTTGGTGTCATTACCATCAGGAAAAGATTCTCTATCATTTCATAAGAAAAAAATTTTTTTTTTTTCCAAAAAATAATGCGACATAGAATGACAGTTTCAGAAAGGGGCTTTCGACAGTCAAAGGGTTAAATATAAATGAAGACCTGTTTTATGCATCATAAATAAAGAGAGAAATTCTTGTAACCCCCTCAAGGGAAGAGCAGTACAAATTGTAATAATCAATATACTACAACCTTTTTTATTCACCACTTTTGTCAGCTTGGTAATCAATAATGGCAAGTGGTTTTGAAAGAAACTGAGCAAACATTAGAACATACTTATTAGAAAACATTTTGGTCCTGGGACCTTAATACAAGGTCCCAGGACCAAAATGTTTTCTAATAAATACATATGTCCAAGTGTTTGCTCATTGCACCTTTTTAAACCATTTGTCACCTAATATTTCATAAACACCTCACCAAACCAACTCAAATCAAATGTAATAATTCGTTGTGAAGTTTTTTACTAGTAGCTGTATTCTGTTAGTAAATCTTGGGAGAGTCACTCTGGAATGCCATACAATATACACCCAGCATCCGACTTACGATCGAGCTTGGTTCCGACCAAATGGTCGTAAGTCAAAATGGACGTAAGTCGAGCCTTGCTACTGAATATCAACATCACATTTTTTAAAAGACTTTATTTTATTTTTTATTCTGGTATTTCATTTTTTACATTACTTTTTATGTGTTAGTACTGTGTATTATACTGTAAGGTTTAGGATAAAACACTGTGTACATCACAAACAGTTGTTTATTTCCCATAAATTTGGCATACAAAACAAGGTCATAAGTCAAATGTCGTGCAGGTGTAAGTCAGATGGTAGGTGTATACTGGATACCTATCCCTGATCAGGACTCTACCCTACTTCTAACCTTCACAGTCGCCGTCTTGTTGAAGCATCCCTTAACACACAACTTAGCCTGACTTTGTCTCTGTAGATACCTTCCTTTATGATTACATTGTCATATGCTCCAACCTCAGAACACTCATAACTTGACCTGACCCTCTCTTCTCCTCCTCTCCCTACCTGTTCTCCTTTCCTATTTTTTTTTTTGATTTTTTTCTTTGTTTTTCTTTATTTGCTTAAGTGTGTTCTGTCCTTCATTTCTTTCCCCCATGTTTATTTGGGCCCCTACCCTTGTGGGTCCTTAGCTCTCCTGCATGTTCATTTTTCTGTCTTTGACTTGCCCTATACTAATAATAATAATACTATTTCTACCACTAATACTACCCACCACCACTAATACTACTACTACTGCCTCCATTCCAAATTTCTAACCACCTGCACTCCATGACTACTCTAATGCTACTACCACTTATTTCCTCTCTTCACTCTTCACTTCACTTTCTATCTCTTGTGCCACAAAAACTACTTTCCCCTACTTTTTTACTACCACTACTACTTCCACTAACACTACTTTTTCTTCCTCTCTCTGTCTCCTCCCTGTTGCCTCACCTATATATATATATATACAGTGGACCCCCGGTTAAAGATATTTTTTCACTCCATAAGTATGTTCAGGGGCCAGTATGCCGAATTTATTCCCATAAGGATTTTTGTGTAGTAGATTAGTCCATTTTTAGACCCCCAAACATACACGTACAAACGCACTTACATAAATACAAATTACATAATTGGTCGCATTCGGAGGTAATCGTTATGCGGGGGTCCACTGTATATATACTGGTCCCTGACTCTTTTCTGTTGGTGTGACTTGTAAATGATTCAAGCCGAACTGAAACATCATCGTAAGCTTCTTCTGTTTGCAAGTTTTTTGTGAAATAAATTTTCTTTTGGTGAAGTGCTAAACCCCTTGTAGGCATTTACCCCAAGGTGTGAGGAGCCTCAATACTAGCGTGTGAGAGAAGCATTACCCATAGCCGTTATATTCAGGGATTTTTTCCCACGTTTTGGTTATGAAAACCTAAAAAATTGGGGCAAATTTTATACAACACTTCAAAAAATTTAAAAATTTACAGGGTTTCCTTTCCGGACAGGGAAAAAAAATTTCCCAGCTAAAGCTCCCCCTTGTTTTTGGGTCAGGGGGAAGACCTCTCGTCACCCCTGCCCCCCCCGAAACTCCCCGCCACCATCCCACCTTCTCAATATGTGTTCATTCCATTCACTTGGAGTAGCGTGTTTGTAAATTTGTGTTTTGATTTTTTAATTACCTATCTTGTATCTGCTAAGCACTCATGGGACCCAGTAGGCTCCGTGTTGGTGAAAGTGTTAAAAAAACAAAGTTTTACTTTAATTTCTTTTTTTTTTTTGGGCTTTCTTTTTTTTCTATTTAAAAAAAACTTTTCCCTAAAAACCCCCAAATTTCTAAGGCCCCATCCTTCCATCATTTCAAAAATTTTTGTTAAAAAGGCCCCAAAATTTCCTTACGTTATCACCCAAAAAAATATTTTAAAAATTTTTTTTCCATCCACCTCCACCCCCTACCACACTCTTCCCCTTTTCCCCCCCCCCCAAATTTTTAAAAAAACCCCCTAATTTTTTCCTCTTTGTATTTAAGCAGTTAAAAAAAAATTTTCCAAAAGGAAAAATTGAATTATTTTTTTTTTTTAAAAAAGGGGGAAAAAAATTTTTTCTTTTTGGGGGCCCAAGTAATCTTTTTCCCTTTTTTCCCTTTATTAAATTTTCCCCCCCCCCCCCCCCCCCCCCCCCCCCCCCCCCCCCCCCCCCCCCCCCCCCCCCCCCCCCCCCCCCCCCCCCCCCCCCCCCCCCCCCCCCCCCCCCCCCCCCCCCCCCCCCCCCCCCCCCCCCCCCCCCCCCCCCCCCCCCCCCCCCCCCCCCCCCCCCCCCCCCCCCCCCCCCCCTTTCCTTCTCTTTTCGTTAGTGGGGACTTTGTAAATGGTCCCAAGTTGGACCGAAAACATTGCGTAAGCTCCTCTCTTCTATGTTTCGGTTATTTTTTGTAATGATTTAAAATTCATTTGTTTCTTTTAAACCTTTAAGTTTTTTTTAAGTGTTAAAGGCAAAAAGCGTAAAGCTCAACATGGGAAAATTAAATTTAACTTTTTGACTTTTTATTCAATTTGGTTTTCCCGAGCCCCCCGGGGAGTCCCAAGTGGCCGAAACCAGAATAAAAAGAGGAAAAGCAAGGAAGCTGCCTACGCTGAGGAAAGGAATTTTTAATGGGGGGTTAAGAGTTAAATTTTAAAAGAATAAAACTAAAATAACATGGTCAAACAATTAATTATAGCCCACTTTTTGGATTAGTATTTGATTTTCAGTAGTTTTAAAAAAGAAAATCTCACCCCCTAGAACTGATACAGCACCTGGGAAATTGGAGGTTATAGGGATTAAAGGGAAGGGAAGGATGCTTTTTTTTCCCTGGTCAAGAGTGTTCCAGCCCCCTAGCTTACGGAAAATCTAAAAAAACCGTAAAAGTCCTTTGAAATATTATCTTTGTTTAGTTATTATTTTTTTTTATTTGTATTAGCGCGAAGTGCTGTGGTTTTGCTAAATATAGTAAGCATTTCTCCTTATTTGACGGAGTCACCCTGCCCCTTCAAAATTTATACTCCTACAAGTTTTTTTGTCACTTGTAACTTTTGGACTAGACTTAAGCAGTGCTCCTTTTTTCTTGCATTTGATTGATCCACCATATACTACTACTCTACTACTACTTCCCCACTATCCCTCTCTTGTCCTGCCTGTCTTTTGGCCTAATATACTCCCCTCCCCCTTTTGTTAGTGACTTTTTACTATATCCCTCCTCTCTCCTTTCTGTTAGTGTGATTTGTAAAATGGTCCAAGTTGGACCAAACATTGTGTAAGTCCTCTCTTTATGTGCGGGTTATTTGGTATGTTTAAAGTTCATTTGCTTTTTTTGTAAGGTAAACCCTTCTAAGTGCTCTGGTTGTTTTGATGTTCATAATGGAAAAGACAGAAAAACAGCTGGCAACATGGGAAATTAAATCTTAATCTATGAAACTGTATAAACTTACAATTTTTTCATGGAAAAATTTAACAATGGCTAGAGGATCTTGCGGAGGCCCCGGATATACTGGGTGGGCATTTGGCAACGGGGGTGTGGTTCCTGGCCACTGCTTGCCCCAGCCCACCCCACACCAAGAGCCCTTCTCCCCGGTGGGCTCATGCCCCCTGAAACCCCCAAGAATTATAATCAAATTTTTTTGCAGTGTAAATTGCAAAAATGTATTACATTCGTTTTAGTAGTACTTAATCAATCAGAGGGCATTTCACATTATCACTGTAATGTGGTGAGATTTGTTCGGGTTGGCCACTTAGGGGTTTCCAAGAAAGGCCAGTGCATCATTGAGGGACTGTCCGTCTTATTTCCCTTGGTCCTGAAATTTTTTCCCCGGGTGTGACCCACACCCGTCGACTAACATCCAGGTCCTTCTTTTGTGGTGAATGGGACACCAGGTTTTAAGGAAACACACCAATGTTTTAACCCTTGCTTGGGATTTAACTAGGGACACTCGCACATGAAGCTAACGTTACCTACCCGGGCCCCAAGCCACCCATGATTAAAAACCCATACGGGCTTATAAAGCCTGGGCATGTATACATGTATACTCAGGGGTAAAAAGCACATTTTTGAGACAATCTAGGATTAGCAAGTTTTTTTGGTGGGGACATACAAAATATTCCCCCCCAAAACAAAGTAACTTATTTCCCCCAAAGGGGGCCTTTTAAAATCTTTATTTAAACCTGAAAAAATTAAAACAGTTGTAAACCCCTATGTGAAACGTTATAATAAAGGAGTCAATAGGAAAAAGCAAACACAAATGTGGAATTTTTATAGAGGGAGCTCCATTGAAAGGATCATTTGCAGTGAAAATAGGGTAAAGAGGTGGTCGGAAAGTGAAAGAGGTGGGGAGGAAGTGGAAAGAGGTGGTAGGGGGGGGTGGAGGGGGAAAGTGGTGGGAGGGGGGGGTGGATGGAGGTGAAAGTGGTGGTGGGGGGTGGAGGAGGTGAAAGGGGGGGGAGGGGGATGGTTGAAAAAGTGGTAGGGAGGTGGACAAGTTTAAAAAAGTGGTAGGGGGGTGGACGATTTTAAAAAAGTGGTAGGGAGGTGGACGTTGAAAAAAAAGGGGAGGGGGTGGCAGAGTTTAAAAAAGTGGTAGGGAGGTGGCAGAGTTTAAAAAGTGGTAGGGGGTGGACAGTTGAAAAAAGTGGGAGGGAGGGGACAGAGTTGAAAAAAGTGGTAGGGAGGTGGGGCAGATTGAAAAAAATGGTAGGGGTGAACGAGTTGAAAAAAAATGGAGGGATGAAAAGAGTTGAAAAAAATGGGAGGGAGGTGAACAGAGTTGAAAAAAGTGGTAGGGGGTGGACAGGTGAAAAAAGTGGTAGGGGGGGACAGAGTTGAAAAAAGTGGTAGGGGGGGTGACAAGTTGAAAAAGTGGGAGGGAGGTGGACAGAGTTGAAAAAAAAGGCAGGGAGGTGGCAGAGTTGAAAAAAAAAAGTGGAGAGGTGGACAAAGGTGGTAGAGGTGGACGAAAGGGGATATGGGAAGGGTACTTTATGGAACCCGACCCGGGGAGGGCACTCACTTCATACTAATAAAAAAAAAGATATACAACCCCAAATATAAAACACAAAAAAAAACAAAATTAAAAAAAATAAAGCTCAATAAGGACAAATTAATCATGAAAGGATTTTTATAGAGGGAGCTTTCCCTTGAAAGGATCATTTGCAGTGAATATAGGGTAAAACGGAATGAAAGAGGTGGGGAGGAAGGGGAAAGAGGTGGTAGGGGGGGGGTTTTTTTTTTTTTTTTTTTTTTTTTTTTTTTTTTTTTTTTTTTTTTTTTTTTTTTTTTTTTTTTTTTTTTTTTTTTTTTTTTTTTTTTTTTTTTTTTTTTTTTTTTTTTTTTTTTTTTTTTTTTTTTTTTTTTTTTTTTTTTTTTTTTTTTTTTTTTTTTTTTTTTTTTTTTTTTTTTTTTTTTTTTTTTTTTTTTTTTTTTTTTTTTTTTTTTTTTTTTTTTTTTTTTTTTTTTTTTTTTTTTTTTTTTTTTTTTTTTTTTTTTTTTTTTTTTTTTTTTTTTTTTTTTTTTTAAAAAAAAAAAAAAAAAAAAAAAAAAAAAAAAAAAAAAAAAAAAAAAAAAAAAAAAAAAAAAAAAAAAAAAAAAAAAAAAAAAAAAAAAAAAAAAAAAAAAAAAAAAAAAAAAAAAAAAAAAAAAAAAAAAAAAAAAAAAAAAAAAAAAAAAAAAAAAAAAAAAAAAAAAAAAAAAAAAAAAAAAAAAAAAAAAAAAAAAAAAAAAAAAAAAAAAAAAAAAAAAAAAAAAAAAAAAAAAAAAAAAAAAAAAAAAAAAAAAAAAAAAAAAAAAAAAAAAAAAACAAGCCTGATCAACCAGGCTGTTGCTGCTGGCTTTCACGCAAACCCAAAACCGAGCCAAGCCGGCTGATCCGGAATGACTTTAGGTGCTTGTCCGGCACTTGAAACTGCCAGGGGTTGTTGGTAATCCCCTTTTGGTGCTGGGGGGCGTTGAAAAGTCTCGGGCCCCGACACTTATTTGTATGGTCTCTTAACGTGTATGACACCCCCGCTTTTCATTGGGGGGAGGTGCTCGTCTGCCAAGTTTTTGCTTTGTAGTGGGTGATTTTCGTGTAGGGGGCAGGGAAAAGAAAAGGACCTTTTTACAATCAGCGAAGGGGTGGGGGGGCCGGGAGCTATCCGACCCCTGCAATCAAAAAATAGGCGAGTCCAAAAAGGTGAGACATAGGTACGTTTTTTTGGGGTTTTAAAACGTGGGAATAATTCAAAAAAATTTAAAGGCATTGTGCCTTAAAAATTTTATATTTAATTTTCCCTGCATAAAGCTTTTTTGGTCCCGGGTGTTTTTATTTGGAATTATTAATCCGGAAGGACAGTAACACAAGAAAAACAATAAAGACCTATGTAACTTATTACTTTTCACAAAAAACCCTCAGGGAAAAAGAAACTTTGTCTGCCATTTTGGGGGTTGTCCTAGGTAATCACCCCATATACTGCTATGTATGAAATCTAAAAAACTGTTTTTTTTTGTGCACCTGTACCTAAAAAAACCTGGCTTGTTTTATTGGGGGGGCCATTTTCTTTTACCCCGGCATGCAACCCAATACCAGGTACCTTTTTTAATCCCTAGGTAAAAGAGGTGCGGGGTTTCCCTTTGGGTTTCCCTGGAGAGATTTCCGGGGGGTCAACCCCCCCGCGGCCCGGTCGAGACCAGGCCCCTGGTGGATCAAGCCTGATCAACCAGGCTGTTGTTTGCTGGTTTGCACGCAAACCAAAAAATCCCGAGCCCAACCCCGGCCCTGACCCGGGAATGACTTTGGGTTGCTTGTCCAGGGCCACTTGAAACTGCCAGGGGTTGTTGGTAACCCCCCTTGGGTGCTGGGGGGCCCTTTTGAACAGTCTGGGGCCCCCGACACTTTTTGTATGGTCTCTTAAGGGTGTATGACACCCCTGCTTTTCTTTGGGGGGGAAAGGTGCTTCGTTTTTGCCAAGTTTTTTGTTTTGTGGGTGGGTGTTTTTTCTTTGGTGAAATTTTCGGTATAGCCCCCCCTATTTTTTTCCAGGTGTTTTAAATCTGTATTCTCCCCCCTCCTGCGGTTCCGGGGAAATACGGGTTTGGGAACCCCCAAGCGCTCCAAAAATTTGAGGTTTTTTTTATCTCCTTTATTGCGCGCCGGGGAAATTCTCTGTACTTTTTCTGGGTGGGAAATTTTCACCGCCTTAAAGGGGCTGTTTGTGAGCAATATTCCAGCCTAGATAGAACAAGTAAACCTGAAGAGTGTCATAAAGGGCTTGGCCTCCTGGGTTTGGGAAGGGTTTTTCCATTATCCATCCTGCTTTTTTTTCTAGAAATTGCGATTGATACAATTTTAGGGTCCTTGAAGGTGAGACCCCTCCGACATTGATCACTCCCAGGCCCCTTTTGACGTTGGTTTTTTCGCTCTATTTTGGGGGCCCGAATTTTTTTTTCCATGAAAAAATTTCCTATGTTTTTTGAAAATTGTTTTTATCTTGCTTTATTGTTTTTACCCCGAAAGTTTTTTTTTTGCCGGGTTTCACTAAGGGGAAAATTGGTTGGGGGTTACTCAAAAAAAAAGGTTGGGTACATTTTCTATTATATAAGGATAAAAAAGTGGAAGTTTGTTTTGGCAGGTTTTAGTATCCTGGATTTATTTAGATCCCCATTTTTCAGTAAAAAATTATTCCTGGGGCTTTTTTATTTTTGAGCATTTAGTGCCTTTTACGATTAATTTGTAATTTTTTCAAAGTTTGAAAATCTTCCCCCCGGTCTTAAATTTTTAGGATTTGTAGGGCCTTTTGGAAGAGGGGGCCCTTTTCAAACCCAGGGGGGGAATATTTTTTTTTTTTGCTTTTAATTTAAAATTTTTTTTTTTGGGTTTTAGTGATTCTTATTTTTCTTTGCTTTATTTTTGGGGGGCGCTTTTTTTTGGGAATTAAAGGGCCACCCCCCTCCCAAAGGGGAAAAACCCTTAGGGGGTTTTTTCTTTCAAAAAAAAATTTCCATAAAATGGCCCTCGATTTAGGGTGCCCTTTTATCCCCTTTTATCTTTTGGGGTCAATAACTGATTTGTGTTAATAAATTTGGGGTTTTCCCCAAAAATTCTTTTACTTCACCCCGGGTTTACCTTTCAAAAAACTGGTAAAGGAAAAAAAATTTTGGGGCCCTTTTCCCCCGTGGTTTGGTAGATAACCTCTCCCCTCCCCCGGGCCCTTTAACCCCGGAAAGGGTGGAAACGTAGGGTTTGTTTTCTTACACCTGCTGCCCCCGTTCACCTAGATAAAGTAGGGACCTGGTGTTAGCGATGTTGGGGCGGCGCCCCCGGAAACAAGACTGAAAGACCCCCCCAAGGAAATAAGAAGACATCCCCCATGACCATGCCCTTGGGTTTTCCCTTTTTGGCTAACACTCCCCCCTTTCCCCCCGGTTTTAAAAAAAAACCCCAAAAAACCCTTTAAATTTCACTGAAAGGAGTTTTGAAGATCCCCAAAGGTAATAAGTCCTTGACTTGTTGGGGGGGTTTCCCCAGGAATTTACCAATTCCTTGCTGGGCAGTATTTTGTGTACCTGCACCTAAAAAAACTTATTTATCCCGGGGCCTGAGTGATGAGAGGCCCCAAACCCCCACTAAACTATCTCGGGTTGAGGCATTTTGAGAATGTGAAAATACCATAATCCACTTGACTGGTACTGGGCCAAGTCCTTCAGAGGGGAAACCCAAAGGCGCTAATTAGAAAACCCCAGAAAAAGATGACACTAAATACAGTCTATAGTGGATTTATCTAGGGGGGGCCCTTTAAATTTTTATTAAAGCGCTACTAATTAAAAATACAAAAACAAACATTTTTTAAGGCACGCTTATGTAGTCTAATTGAATAGTCAATTAAATCATACAATGTAGCTTTGTAAATTAATTTTGGTTATGCCCCTAGCATTTTTAAAAAACCATACCCCGGGCGGGATTTGAACCCGCGGCAGAAGTCTCAAAAATCCAGACCGTCGGTTAGCCATGTAAAGCGCGGTCTGGAGTTTTGAGATTTTGACCGGGGTTCAAATCCCGCCCGTGGTAGGTTTGTTTGCAATCGTGTCATTACGATTTTGTGAGAACATAATTTTAAACTTGTGGAAAAAAGTAGAAAAAAGTAACATAACCTAAAAATCCGCGAACTCAAAATAAAACAGACCATTTCATGGGTGAGCACCGAGAAATGTACCTCCTCTAGGTAACCCCAGTCCCCCGTACCTCAATGTTTGCGATTGGAATAGTGCAGATGGGCAATGTTTTTAATACATTAAAAAAACCACCCTGAAGATTTTGGGGAATCAGAAAAGGGTCCACAAAATCATCATATAAAAAAAAAATATTCACTTCCCCAATAAATACGGTGAATTGGGGGCACAGTCCCAAAACCCCATTAACATTTCGAAAAGACCCAAAATCGTAAAATACTGCTAAACAGACGAGACAGAAATTTTATCAAAAAACGCTTTTCAATTACCAAAATTTCTTTCAAAAAACAAAGCAAATTTTGACACAAACCCAAACCCCAAAAAAACAGTCCAATCCTTTCCGAACCTCCCACCTTTTAAGTACGCAAGTAAAAAATAATTAAAACAGTTTTTTTTTAAAGTATTTTGGTTTCATAATTTGTTTTCAATTGTCTCCAGGGCAACACTTATAGAAAAAATTTACGTTAAGCAGTTTTAAAGCTGGGGCAAAAACCCAATTTTTTTAAATTGTTTTACTGGGATCAGAGGAGCTTTTCTCTTTTTTCCCAAAAAAAAAACCAAATTTTGGTTAATAAACAACAAACAAAAAAAACCTTAGCCTAAATCAAGGGCAAGTTTTCTTTGCGGAAACACTCAGCATTAAGTTTTTAGGGGTGACCAAAAGGCTTTACATTACTGCACAAAACCCAACAAATTTGCACCTAACATCTAAAGAGAAGAAATTTTTCCCCATTTCATAATGAATCACCCCTTTAAAAAATATGGGGAACCTGTTTCATTTAATCAGGGAAAGCACTAAAAAATAGGCATCATAGCCCCGGGGAGAATTCGATTACATCCAACAAAGAAAAAAAGGTACCCTATTTCTTGGATCAAATGCCCTCGTAGCATAAAGGGTAAAATAATGCAATTTAAAAAAATACCCCGTAGTGTTTGGCCCGTGGTCCGATGCCCGGTGGGGGTGGAACACTGGGGCTTTCCTTACCCCCTGCTGTCCCCCTGTTCATCCAGCAGAGTAGGTACTGGGTGTTTTCGAGGGGTTTTTGGGTCGCATCCGAGGAAAAAAATTAATTAAATTTTGCCAAAATTTTCCCTTTTTAAAAAAGGGGTTTTCTTACAGTATGTCATGATGTCAGTATGGTTGTTTTTGTAATGTATTAAAGAAATAAATATTACTACTACATAACTAGTACTATACTACAAAACCCACATTTGTACTACTACTACTTTTTAAACTACTTGGCAGGTCCTCTCAAACCCCTAACAAAAATATTGCCCAAAGCCGAGCAACATACTTCCCCATTGTGAAGAATTAGACACTTTTGAACTCGGGGATCTATCTTTATTTACAGCGTTTCGCCATCCAGGGGTTTAAATAAATTCAAGGACTTAATGGAAAGTTTTAGAATATAATAAAAAGACGAGGAAATCATCCCCACCCTTTGGGTTTGGGGAAAGATGTTGACAAGTGTTAATTCCATCTTGGGGAAATGCACACCAATCTGTGCATTTTCCAGTAACTGATCTGATTTCAAGCTTTTTTAACAGGGGAAAAATTTAAATTTGCTGTCCCTTAATCCAACTTATCGCTTATCATTCTTCTTATAGGGAAAGTAAAGACCCCCAAAAATACAGTAATGTCGCACTGGGACTTAAGTAAAAAATTTTCAATAAAAAATTATCACTTCACTTATGGGAAAAAATGAACGTATTTTTTTTTCCCCCCCAAAAAAATAATCTGAAATGGGGTAATACGTTTTTTTTGTAGTGTGTTACGGGGAACCTATTTTACAGTGAAATGCCCGGGGATACCCTTCCATCCCCACACACTGAGTGTCCGTGGTTCAGTCCCCGGGAAATAGGTGGAAAATTTTGGGCATGTTTTTCTTACACTTGCTGTCATGTTCACCTAGCAGTAAGTAGGTACTGGGTGTTAGTCACCTTACCCCTACTTTCACTGTTCACTTAGCAGTAAGTAGGTACCTAGGTGTTAGTCACCTTACACCTGCTGTCACTAATCATTTAGCAAAAAGTAGATACCTAGGTGTTAGTCACCTTACACCTGCTGTCTCTATTCACGTAACAGTAAGTAGGTACCTGGGTGTTAGTTGAATGTTGTGGGTCGCATCCTGGGGGACAAGAGGGAAGGACCGTAATGGACAGTCCTCGATGACACACTGGGCTTTCTTGAGTTATACTAGGTGGAAAAACTCTCCCCCGGGTCAAAAAACCCAAAAACAAATCTTAACACTGACGTTTCTCTCTAGAAGACAGAGGTTCTTACCCATTTGACCACCGCAGGACCCTATATCTAGCTCTTTTTACAGAGTCATTTTAGAGCATTATTGTTCTTGACTGAAATCCTCGCTAACAAAAAAGACACTAAATTTCCCAGAATAAAATGGCGATGTCCCCCCTGGATCTGGGCCCCAGAGATCATGTAGGCCAGGATGAATTGCAACAACTGGAAATACTTAAAATATTTTTTCATTAACACATCGGCCGTTTCCCACCAAGGCAGGGTGACCCAAAAAAGAAGAAAAACACTTTCATCATCATTCGCTCCATCACTGCCTTTCCAGAGGCGCGCCTACACTACAGGTAAAAAAACCACATATCACCACCCCTGCTTCAGAGTGCAGGCACGTACTTCCCAAACCCCCGGGACTCAAATCCGGCTACCCCAAAACCCCTTTATAAATGTTACTTTGCTCACACTCTAACAGCACGTCAAGTCTTAAAAACGATTCGCCTCCACTCGATCCCATCTAAACAGCTCACGCACGCTTGCTGGAGGTCCAAGTCCCTCGCACACAAAACTTTTCCTTTACCCCTCCCTCCCCTATCCCGCCTTCCTTCCATTACAGAGTTATACGCCCTCCAGGAAATATTTTTTTTGGGCAGGGTAAAAATAAAATGCTTGTACTTTTATATTACAATGCGCGAGTTAAGACCAGGACCTAAACTCAATATTAAACTTTCATTTTATGATGGTATTGTACAGTGCTTATGTAGAAATTAACCTACGATAATCCAGTTCACTTTGTCTGACTTTTTGGGCTATCCTAGGTAATTTACACTTGTATGATAATTGTATTTATGTGTACCTGTGCCTAAATACACTTAATTATTCCCATAGAATTTGAAGTTCCCCGCCAAGCCCACGACTTCCGTGGGCTTGGCAGTGTGACTTCACCCCCGTCGCATCTGACGGCCTGACCTTCACTCTGTTGACATCTCTCTCTCCCGTGACCTGGTCTTGGCTTCCTTCTACCACGCTTGTCTGGATGCAAGATTTCTTAGCCAGTAAAACCTCTTGCAGACGAGTAAGACAATTGTGCAACAGTTGGGTAACTTTATTGCCGAAACGTATCGCACACACAGAAGGCGTCTTCCCGTCGAATACAGAGGTAATTCAGTATGAAGACGGTAGAAGGAACGGCAAGGTAATGACGTGATCAGTCCATCAACCTTAAATGTTA
>NW_026504984.1:0-18930 GCF_026875155.1 Cherax quadricarinatus
ATTTCCTTCAGAGAGGGGAAAAGCGATGGAAGAAGTGCCTTCTTCACAGAATAAGGCAGTGCAAAGTGTACTGAAGTGCAAACTTATCGATGAACATCACCCTGACTCAGTTGTTGCAAGCTGTGCTGGCAACATCTAAAAAGACAATGTTGTTCCCCATTTTAGGGAAATCTTAAAGACATGCCAGAAAATAGCTCTTTGGACAGATTTTTGTGCAACAGGGTCCAGTGATTCCCAAGCTGGTCCAGTGGCTTAAAAAGCAAAGAAGGGAGTAACCCCAGAAAGGTACTGTTCCCTAATGTCCTTATGAGGGGATATCCCTTCCAAACAATGTGAACATCCACCATCCTCTGCCACTCCCACCATCACTCATAAAATGTCTTCAAAAAGGTAAAAATCATTTTTATTAATTATTAATGTGTTTTTTTCTGCATGTCTCATTTTGTTTGATTTTTTTTTTTTTTTTTTTTATTTTTTTCCCCCCTGTTTGTAGGGAAGTGTGTATTTCAATGAAAAAAATTATTTTGTTTTATACTTTTGGTGTCTGGAATGGATTAATTGGATTCCCCATTATTTTCTAGGGGACAATTAATTGGGATAATAACAGAATCGGTTGAAGACAACTCTATGGAATGGATTAATGTTGTTAACTGAGGTCCACTTAATTGGTACGTACGTGTAATCTGTACCTAAATACACATATCCACTGGTGCTGCATTTGGGTACAACATTAAATTCACAAAAAGGCCTTGAAGAGCCATATTAACCCTCTCTGGGGCGTTCTTATAATATGTACGGCTTGATAGCCCAGTGTCCGGTCCCGTATTATACTCCAAAATCCTAGTGCCTTAAAATCTGGTGAAGAAACTTGTAGCCTATATATGAAACAATGGGTCCTGCTGTCAGTGTGTGCAAGCATAAAAATGACCTGCAGCATGCGATGCATAAGAGAAAAAAAAATCCGACCCGTGTTTTTTATTTAAAACATTGACTTTGTCCAGGTATTTTCGTATGGAATTTATAGGCTGTATAGTTGCAGGTCCATTTTCTGGGCTCATTGATAGAATGGAAGATATATTACTGAAATAAAATGATTTTTTGATTGGTTTCACGATGCAAAGTGTCTTGAAATTGAGCTCAAGTAGCAGAAATGTTCTATTTTTGTTGTTGTTAACACTTTCATTCAAAGAACTTCATCACGGTCGGCAGGCCCTCGTTCTAAACTTGTTCTCAGGGTTGAAATTTAAAAAAAAAAAAAAATTATTTTTTCTATGGAAATGATAAGAGAATTTTTCCCGATCATAATGATACAAAAGTATAATTTTATGGAAACTTACGGATTATGCTCCTGAAGTTAGCAGTCCTCTGAACCGATGTTTACGCTTCGGTGATTTCACCCACTATGAGCCCTATTTTCATTAGAACACTATTTTTTCTATGAATAGTACAAAAACCACCATTTACACCGATTTCAACTATCCAATAAAGTGCTAAAAATGGCAATTTTGCCAATTTCACAAAAATTCAAAAGTATGCCAATTTCCAGATAGGGTCCCCCAGAATAAACAAGACAGTCATTTCCGGCACTAAAATATCATTTCCTCTGTTCATTAGTCATGTCCTCAGGCCTCCGATACATTTCTTTTGTTTTCCTCACTTTGCTTTTATATCTCAAAAAAAGATTACTGTTATGCAGACTACTGCTATTAGTGTAGAAATGGTATAAATAATATCATCGCACTGTGAAAGAACATAACCCATTAGACCCAGGAGGCCTGGTCCAGACCACCGCCACGGGGCGTTGACCCCCGAAACTCTCTCCAGGTAAACTCCAGGTAAACACAGTTTATGGTATTGGACGCATGGCCTGATATGATTACTTTTTGAACTTCGGCAAAAATCGAACATTTTCTTGCTACTTTGAGCGTCAATTTCAAGATACTTTTCATTGAAAACCAATTCAAAAACATCTAATTTTTCATAATACTTCTCCCATTCCATAAAAAGAGTCGCAGGAAAAACTAGAATAAAACCATAATAGCATACGAAAATACACTGCAAAGTCGCGTTATAAACCAAAAACATGGTCCGAGTTTTTTTTTTCTCATTAAGCAACTGTGTGCCGCGGGAATTTTTTTTATACTGTCACACAGTGACCCCACAATAGACCCATTCTTTCATATGAGAGCCTACCAGCTTTTCTCATCAGCCGCTAAGAGAAAATTATTAAAGGTCTAGAATTTATGTGCACTAGTATGGCATCAGCCCCAGGCAATGCAAGCGTACTAGAACGCACCAACCCTGAAGTGTTAAGAGTAAACAAATCATGCAAACACCAATACACAGCAACTGGTGAGTCTAATATTTTTTTCACACAAGAGCACTGATATTTCTTTGACGGGCCTGGAGTTTTGAGAATCTATACCGCGGGTTTCATCCCGCGGGGGTATGGATTTTTTGCACTGATATTATTTATCCGTTTTTTATTATAATGCAGTAGTCTGCATAACATTAATCTTCTAATTTTTAATGAGTCATAAAAATTCAAAATGAAGCAAGATTATATAAGAGGGGTGTGGATTATTATTATAAATCAAAAAGAAGCGCTAAGCCACAAGACTAATAAGCCTGGCAAGGGCAGGAAGGAAGCGAGGGCAATCCGTGCAAAAGGGAAGATGATGAGTAATAGGTTTACGGATAACAGCGGGGCAGTGGATGGTTGAAAGGGTAAAGGCAGCAAGGCAGTTATACTTTGGACCCTATTTGAAATTGGCTTCTTGGAACTTTGATGAAATTGACCCAAATTGCCAACTTCTGAACCACTTTATTTGGTATTGTAATAGGATAAATGGGTGGTTTCTTCTTGTACTCAATCGATCAAACAAATGGAGTTTCTAGTGAAGTAGCTATGATTTAGTTGACTGGAACAGATGGCCAATTGGCCAAAAAAAGGTTTCAAAGGCCAAATTCCAGTGTAAATTCACGAATATCGCTCATGTTCATGAAGCAAAATTTCGTAATTTTCCATCAATTTTCATACTTTTGGCATTATTACCATTGGGAAAAAAATTCTCTATAATTTCATAAGATAAAAAAATTTGTTTTTTTTTTTGAAAATTCTCGAAAGTGAGTAGGATCGGTCTTGACCCTCAAAGTTTAATATTGAGACAATATAATGCACAATAATAATCACTCTGTAGGCGCATTAACTTCAGTGTTGAGAGCATTGGATTCTTAACTCTCCGCCTCTGTGTCAAAAAATATTAGAAAAAAATTTTCTTATCAACATCCTGAGATTATTTTTCTGATGTTATAGAACCAAAAAAAAAAAAAAAAATGAGAACAATTTACCAGATTTAGAGGCATGAAGATGACAGAAAGCAAAATTTTAAGGCAACATTGCAACTGGCATCACTCAGTATCTTATACAGTGGACCTCCTCATATAATATTTTAGTCCATTCCAGAGAATCTTTCCTAACCTGATTTAACGTTATCTGATTTTTAATTTTCCCCACAGAAATAATTGAAATCCAATTAAACCATTCCTGCCTGTCCGAGGCTTGACAGAAATAGTACTTCGTAGACGCTATTATCAACTCTACTGCTTATTTATCTATCACAATTTCATTGAATATGACATACGATACAATTTAATAACATAAGAAACATGATATATACACTAGCATGAATGAAATATGTCATATGTATATGAGGAGAAAGTGCTGGAAGTGTTGTTGTTGGTTTATAATGGCCACTGAGAGAGGCTCTACATATTAGTGGTGGAGGAGGCTCTGCCACCACCACTATCCAACCAACAATATATTACAGTGGAACCTCTACTTCCAGTTTAATCTATCCATACTTTTCTCACAACTGGATTGCATGTTTGCAGAGTCAATTTTTTCCCATTTAAAATTATTGAAATGAATATTCGTTCCAGTGGAATTCAAGCACCAAAAAAATTTTAATAATTATCCCTATTATTCAATTCTACAGTTTATTTATCTTCACAATTCACGTAATATGACATAATAAACAATCTTCATAACATAGAAACATGATATATACAGAAGTATGAATAAAATACATGTAAATTATGTATGTGCAAGTAGGTGGTGGTGACAGCAGCCCTTGTTGTTGGGTTTATATGGCCACCAGAGTGACCAATTGTTGTTGGGTTTATATGGCCACCATCAGTGACCATTGTTTGTTGGTTTATATGGCCACCACAGTGACCATAGTTGTTGGGGTTTATATGGGCCACCAGAGTGCCCATTGGTTGTTTTGGGGTTTATATATGGCCACCACAGTGACCATTGTTTGTTGGGGTTATATGCCCCACAGTGACCATTGTTGTGGGTTTATATGGCCACCACAGTTGACCATTGTTGTTGGGGTTTTTTATATGCCTCCAACATTGACATTGTTGTTGGGGTTTATATGGCCACCACATGACCATTGTTGTTTGGGGGTTTATATGGCCACCATCAGCGACCATTTGTTGTTGGGGGTTTATATGGCCACCACAGCGACCCATTGTTGTTGGGTTTAATGGCCACCAGAGTGGCCCATTGTTGTTGGGGGTTTATATGTTCACCACAGCGACCAATGTTGTTGGGGTTATATGGCCTCCACATGACCATTGTTGTTGGGTTTATATGGCCACCAGATTGAACCATGTTTTTGGGGTTTATAATGGTAACAGAAGTGACCATTGTTGTTGGGTTTATATGGCCACCAACAGTGGACCATTGTTTTGGGTTTTATGCCACCAGAGTGACCAGTGTTGTTGGTTTAATATGGCCACCATAGTGACCATTGTTGTTGGGTTTATATGGCCACCAGAGTGACCCATTGTAATTGTTGGGGTTTATATGGCCACCACAGTGACCATTGTTGTTGGTGTTTTTATGGTCACCACAGGACCATGTTGTTGGGTTTATATGGCCACCACATGACCATTGATGTTGGGTTATATGGCCACACATGACCATTGTTGTTTGGGTTATATGTCACCACAGTGACCATTGTTTGTTGGGGTTTATATGGCCACCACAGCGACCCCATTGTTGTTGGGGTTTATATGGCCACCACAGCGACCATTGTTGTTTGGGGATTTATATGGCCAAACCACAAAGCGACCATTGTTGTTGGTTTATAGGGCCACCCACAGTGCCATTATTGTTGGGGTTTAAAAGGCCACCACATCGACCTTGTTGTTGGGGTTTAAATGGCCCACCACAGTGACCATTGTTGGTGGGGTTTAATATGGCTCACCACTGGCGACCCATTGTTGTTGGGGTTTATATGCCAACCACATTGACCATTTTGTTGTTGGGGTTTATATGGCCCACCACCCAACCATAGTTGTTGGTATTATATGCCAACACAGTGACCAGTTGTTGTTTGGGTTTATATGCCACCACAAGTGACCTTTGTTGATTGGGGTTTATATGGCCACCACAGTGACCTTTTTTGGGGTTAATATGCCACCACAGCGACCATTGATGTTGGGGTTTATTATGGCCACACAGTGGACCATTGTTGTTGGTGTATATATGGCCACCACAGTGACCATTGTTGTTGGTTTTATATGGCCACCACAGTGCCTTTGTTGGGTTTATATGCCCCACAGCGAACCATTGTTTTGTTGGGTTTTATAAGGCCACCACAGTGACTCATTGTTTGTTGGGTGTATATGGCCACCAAGTACCTAGTTGTTGGGGTTATATGGCCCCACAGTGACCTTTGTTGGGTTTTTATAATGGCCACCACATGACCATTGTTGTTGGGTTTATAAGGCCACCACAGTGACCAATTGTTGTTGGGGTTTTATATGGCCACCACAGGGAGCGATCACTGTAGTGGCGGTTTATAAGGCCACCATAGTGACCATTTTGGGGTTTATATGGCCACCACAGTGACCTTCTGTTGGGTTTATATGGCCACCACAGCGACCATTGTTGTTGGGGATTTTAATGGGCCACCCCAGTGACCTTTGTTGGGTTTATATGCCACCACAGCGACCATTGTAGTTGGGTTTATATGGCCACCACAGCGACCATTGTTGTTGGGGTTTATAATGGTCACCACATTGACCTCTGTTGGGTTTATATTGCCACCACAGTGACCATTGTTGTTGAAGGTTTATATGGCCCACCACAGCGACCATTGTTGTTGAGTTAATATGCCCACCTACAGTGACCATATCTTTTGGGGTTTTAAATGGCCACCACACCAACCATAGTTTGTTGGGGTATATGGCCACCACAGCGACCTTTGTTGGGGTTCATACCACCACAGGCGCCATTGTTTGGTGGTTTATATGGCCACCACAGTGACCATTGTTGTTGGGGTTTATATGGCCACCACAGTGACCATTGTTGTTGGGTTTATTATGGCCACCACAGCGAACCATTGATGTTGGGGTTTATATGGGCCACCACACGACCATTGTTGTTGGGTTTTATATGGCCACCACAGTGACCATTGTTGTTGGGTTTATATGGCCACCACAGCGACCATTGTTGTTGTGGGTTTATATGGCCACCACAGCGCCCATTGTTTTGGGTTTATATGGCCAACCACAGCAACATTGTAGTTGGGTATTATATGGCCACCACAGTGACCATTGTTTTGGGTTATATGGCCCAGCAGAGTGTGACCATGTTGTTGGGTTAATATGGCCACCACAGCAACCATATTGTTTATGGGGGTTTATATGCCACCAAAAGTGACCATTGTGTGGGGTTTATATGGCCCACCACAGCAACCATTGTGGTTGGGGTTTTATATGGACAACCACAGTGACCATTTGATGATGGGATTATTGCCCACCCACATTGACCATGTTGATGGGGTTTATCTGGCCACCACAGATGACCATTGTTTTGTTGGGGTTTATATGGCCACCAGAGTGACCATTGTTGTGGGTTTATATGGCCACCACAGTGACCATTGTTTTTTTGGGGTTTATATGCCACCACAGTGACCATTGTTTGTTGGGTTTATATGCCACCAGAGTGACCATTGGTGTTGGGGTTTATATGGCCACCAGAGTGACCATTGTTGTTGGGGTTTAATATGGCCACCACAGTGACCATTGTTGTTGGGGTTTTATAAGGCCACCAACAAGTGACCATTGTGTTGGGGTTTATATGGCCACCAGAAGTACCATTGTTGTTGGTTTATATGTCACCAAGCCCGCCATTGTTGTGGGGTTATATGGCCTCCACAGTGACCATTGTTTTGGGGTTATATGGCCACCATCAGCACATTGTGTTGGGTTTATAAAATTGGGGTCACCACAGTGACCATTGTTGTTGGGGTTTTATAATGGTCCACCACAGCGACATTGTTGTTGGGTTTATATGGCCACCACAGCGACCATTGTTTGTTGGGGTTTATATGGCCACCACCAGCGACATTGTTGTTGGGGTTTTTATAGGCCACCACAGCGACCATTGTTGTTGGGTTTATATGGTCACCAACAGCGACCATTGTTGTTGGGTTTATAGGCCACCACAGTGACCTTTGTTGTTGGGGGTTTATATGGCCCACCACAGTGACCTTTGTTGGGTTTATATGGCCACCACAGCGACCATTGTTGTTGGGGGGTTATTATATGGCCACCAACAGTGACCAATGTGTTGGGGTTATATGGCCACCACAGTACATTGTTTGTTGGGTTATATGGCCACCACATGAACCTTTGTTGGGTTTATATGGCCACCCACAAGCGACCATTGTTTGGGTTTAATATGGCCACCACAGTGACCATGTTGTTGGGTTTATATGCCAACCAGAGTGACCTTTGTTGTTGGGGTTTATATGGCCACCACAGTGACCTTTGTTGGGGTTTATATGGCAACCACAGTGACCATTGTGTTGGATTATATGGCCACCACAGTGACCATTGTTGTTGGTTTATATGCCACCCCCACCACAGCGATCATGTTGTTGGGTTGTATATGCCACCATAGATGACCATTGTTGGGGTTTTATGGGCCCCACAGTGACTCTCTGTTGGGTTATATGCCACCACAGCGACCCTTGTTGTTTGGGGTTTTTTTATGGCCACCACAGTGACCTTTGTTGGGGTTTATATGCCACCACAGGGGGGGGGGGCGACCATTGTTGATGGGGTTTTATAATGGCCACGCACAGCGACCATTGTTGTTGGGGTTATAATATGGTCACCACAGAGACCTCTGTTGGGGTTATATTGCCCACCAACAGTGACCATTAGTTTTGTTGAGGTGTATATGGCCACCACAGCGACCAGTGTTTGTTTGAGGTTTATATGCCACCACAGTGACCATTGTTGTTGGGGTTTATATGGCCACCACCCTAAACCATTGTTGGGGTTATATGCCACCACAGCGACCTTGTTGGGGTTTATATGGCCACCACAGCGACCATTGTTGTTTGGGTTTATATGGCCACCACAGTGACCATTGTTGTTGGGGTTTATATGGCCACCACAGCTGACCATTGTTGTTGTGTTTATAAGGCCACCACACTAACCATTAGTTGTTGGGGTCTAATATGGCCAACCACAGCGAACATTGTTGGTTGGGGTTTATATGGCAACCAAGTGACCTAATGTAGTTGGGTTTAATATCCCACAACAGCGACCATTGTGTTGTGTTTATATGCCACACAGCGCCCATTGTTGATGGGGTTTATATGGCCTCCACGCAACCATTGTTGTTGGGTTTTATGCCACCACAGTGACCAATGTAGTTAGGTGTTTTATATGGCCAGCAGAGTGACCATGTTGTTGGGGTTGATATGCCCCCACACAACCATTGTTGTTGGGTTTATAGGCCACCAAGTGACCATTTTTTGGGTTTATATGGCCACCACAGCAAAACCATTTTGTTGGGGTTATATGGCCACCACAGTGACCATTGTTGTTGGGTTTATATGGCCACCACAGTTGACCATTGTTGTTGGGGATTATATGGCCAACCACAGTGACCATTGTTGTTGGTTTTATATGGCCACCAGAGTGACCATTGTTGTTGGGTTATAATGGCCACCACAGTGACCATTGTGTTGGGGTTTATATGGCCACCACAGTGAACCATTGTTGTTGGGTTTATAAGCCACCAGAGTGACCATTGTTGTTGGGGTTTATATGGTCACCACAGCAGCCATTGTTGTTTGGGGGTTTATAGGCCACCACAGTACCATTTGGGGTTGTTGGGTTGATATGGCCACCACAGCGACCCATTGTTTGTTGGGTTTATATGTCACCACAGTGACCATTGGGTGGTTGTTGGGGTTTATATGGTCCACCACAGCGACAATTGTTGGTTGGGTGTTATATGGCCACCACAGCGACCATTGTGTTTGGGGTTTATATGGCCACCACAAGCGACCATTGTTGTTGGGGTTTATATGGCCCCACCACAGCGACCATTTGTTTTGGGGTTTTAATGTCACCCACAGCGACCATTGTTGTTGGGTTTATATGGCCCACCACAGTGACATTGTTGTAGGGTTTATAAGGCCACTACAAATGGCCCACTACAGCGACCATTGTTGTTGGGGTTTATATGGCCACCAGAGTGACCATTGTTGTTGGGGTTTATATGGCCACCACAGCGACCATTGTTGTTGGGGTTTATATGGCCACCTCAGCGACAATTCCTACCCTGACTACATGTGTACAGAACTAGGATAACCCAAAAAAGTCAGACAGAGTGATTTTATTAAGTGCTACAACTCTTAATGCTACATCTTATTGCTAACACTCTTAATGCTACACTTAACTGCTACATTCTTAATGCTACACTTAATTGCCAACTTCTTAATGCTAACGAATAATTGCTACGATTCTTAATGCTACACTTAATTGCTTACATTCTTAATGCTACACATTACTGCACATTCTTAATGCTACACTTAATTGCTACACTCTTAATGCTACACTTAATTGCTACATTCTTAATGCTACACTTAATTGCTACATTCTTAATGCTACACTTAACTGCTACATTCTTAAATGCACACTTAATGCTACATTCTTAATGCTAACTAATTGCTACATTCTTATGCTACACTTACCTGCTACATTCTTAATGCTACACTTAACTGCTACATTCTTAATGCTACACTTAATTGCTACATTCTTAATGCTACATTCTTAATGCTGTAATAAAGTTGGTAGAATTACCGACAATATGTAAAGTAAAAGGAAACAAGTGCAACTAATGTGACATTTATTGTGGCAACGTTTCGCTCTCCAGGAGCTTTATCAAGCCATTACAAACAATACATGGACACAGAGGTATATAAAGGCTCTGAGTAGGTGCAATACTAGTGAGTACAATATCGAGTTTAACTAGTGTATAGTAGTAGTACATTGTTAGTGACAAAAGTAATACAATATGGCAGAGCATAATCGTACATGAGTAAAAGGCTATAAAACAGTTACTTGGGTAACATAAAAATAGGTTGGAAAAATAGGTGGACAAAGCTGAAGGGGGTAGGAGTTTCAGGGGGGAAATAAATGGGATTATATCTGAGTATCTGAGAGAGTTAGAGCAAAGAAGGGTAGCAGTTAATGTAGAATGATCATTTATGGAAGAGAAAAGAGAATATGAATATGTAAATTCCAAGAATTATGTGGATTAAAGTAAAGGTTGGATGCGACAAGTGGTCCATAATAAGCGTGTATGCAACCTGGAGAAGAGAGAATGCAGAGGAGAGAGAGAGATTTTTGGGAGATGTAAGTGAATTATAGGAGCCATGAACCAATGAGAGTAAATGTTGGTAGGGGACCTGAATAGCTAAAGTAGAGAAACTTTTAAGAGGGTGGGGTAGGTAAGTTTGGGGTGCCAGGTGTAATGAAATGCAAGCCCCTTTGATTGAACTTTGTATAGAAAGGGGTTTTAGTTATAGGTAATACATATTTAAGAAAAAGAAGGATAAATTTAAGTATACAAGATATGATGTAGGACGAAAATGAAGTAGTTTGTTGGATTATGTATTGGTAGATAAAAGACTGTGAGTAGACGTCAGGATGTACATGTTTATAGAGGGGCCACAGATATATCAGTTCACTTTCTAGTTGTGAGCTACACTGAAGAAAAGGTAGAGGGGATACAAGGAAGAATAGAAGTATCAGGAAGAGAGCGGTGAAAGTTTAATAAACTAAAAGAGTGGCAGTTTAGGATATTAAACAGCTATAGGAAGGATAGATGATTAATTAGAGCATAGGCATTGGTCGAGAGGTATGGGGTAGGTTTACAAATGGAGTGTTAGAGTTTCCGCAGAATTTGTGGTTACAGAAAGTGGTTGGGGAGGGAAGAGAGCGATTGGTGGAATGATGAGTAAAGAGAGTAGTAAGGGAGAAAAAGTTAGCATAAGAGAAGTTTTTCAAAGTAGAAGTGATGCAAGGAGGGAAGAGTATATGGAGAAAAACAGAGAGGTTAAGAGAGTGGTGAAGCAATGTAAAAAGAGAGCAAATGAGAGAGTGGGTGCGATGTTACAACAAATTTTTTGTTGAAAATAAGAAAAAGTTTTGGAGTAGATTAACAAGTTAAGAAAGCCAAAGACACAAATGGATTTGTCAGTTAAAAATAGGAGAGGAGAGTTATTAAATGGAGAGTTAGAGGTATTGGGAAGATGGGGGGAATATTTGAGGAATTGTTAAATGTTGATAAAGATGGGGAAAAGCGTGATTTCGTGTAAAGGACAAGGAGGAATAACATCTTAGGGGGGAGGAAGAGCCAGTTGTGAGTGTGGGGAAGTTCGTGAGGCAGTAGGTAAAATGAAGGGGGTAAGGCAGCCGGATTGATGGGATAAAGATGGGTGGGGATATAGTTTTGGAGTGGTTTGGCAATTATTTAATAAATGTATGGAAGGGGTAAGGAAACCTAGGGATTGGCAGAGAGCATGCATAGTTTCCTTGTATAAAGGCAAAGGGGATAAAAAGAGTCCCAAAATTATAGGGGGATAAGTCTGCTGAGTATACCTGGTAAAGTGTATGGTAGAGTTATTATTGAAAGAATTAAGAGTAAGAGGGATAATGGGATAGCAGATGAACAAGGAGGCTTTAGGAAAGGTAGGGGGTGTGTGGACCAGGTGTTTACAGTGAAACTAAAGTGAACAGTATTTAGATAAGGCTAAAGAGGTCTTTGGGGCATTAAAATGGTTTGGAAAAGGCGTATGACAAGGTGGATAGGGGGCAATGTGGCAGATGTTGCAAGTGTATGGTGTGGGAAAGGTAGGTTACTGAAAACAGTGAAGATTTTTTATGAGGATAGTGAGGCTCAAGTTAGAGTATGTAGGAAAGAGGGAAATTTTTTCCCAGTAAAAGTAGGCCTTAGACAAGGATTTTGTGATGTCACCGGGGTTGTTTAATATATTTATAGATGGGGTTGTAAGAGAAGTAAATGCAGGGTCTTGGCAAGAGGCTGGATTTAAAAAGATAAAGTACCCAAAACACAAAGTGGGAGTTGTCACAGCTGCTCTTTGCTGATGACACTGTGCTCTTGGGAGATTCTGAAAGAAGTTGCAGAGATGGTGGATGAATTTGGTAGGGTGTGCAAAAGAAGAAAATTAAAGGTGAATACAGGAAAGATAAGGTTATGAGGATAACAAAAAGATTGGGTGATGAAAGATTGAATATCAGTTTGGAGGGAGAGAGTATGGAGGAGGTGAATTATTCAGATATTTGAGAGTGGACGTGTCAGCGGATGGGTCTATGAAAGATGAGGTGAATCAAAAGAATTGATGGGGGGAAAAGATGAGTGGTGCACTTAGGAGTCTGTGGAGAAAAAAGAACTTTGTCCTTTTGGGGGCAAAGAGGGAATGTATGAGAGTATAGTTTTACCAACGCTCTTATATGGGTGTAGGGATGGGTGATGAATGTTGCAGCGAGGTGAAGGCTGGGGCAGTGGAGATGTCATGTCTGAGGCAATGTGTGGTGTGAATATAAATGCAGAGAATTCGTAGTTTGGAAGTTAGGAGGGGGTGCGGGATTACCAAAACTGTTGTCCAGAGGGCTGAGGAAGGGTTGTTGAGGTGGTTTGGACATTAGAGAGAATGGAGCGAAACAATGACTTCAAGATGTATCAGTCTGTAGTGGAAGGAAGGCGGGGTAGGGGTCGGCCCCAGGAAAGGTGGAGAGAGGGGTAAAGGAGGTTTTGTGTGCGAGGGCTTGGACTTCCAGCAGGCATGCGTGAGCGTTTTTGATAGGAGTGAATGGAGACAAATGGTTTTTAATACTTGACGTGCTGTTGGAGTGTGAGCAAAGTAACATTTATGAAGGGGTTCAGGGAAACCGGCAGGCCGGACTTGAGTCCTGGAGATGGGAAGTACAGTGCCTGCACTCTGAAGGAGGGGTGTTAATGCTGCAGTTTAAAAACTGTAGTGTAAAACCAACAGAAGCTGGAGGTGCTGTCCTGGGAGACAGAAATGGTGAAGCTGGAGATACTGTCCTGGGAGACAGTAATGGTGAAGCTTGAGATTTTGTCCAGGTAGTCGGGAATTATACGCAGGAAGGAATACATTAAATGACCTCATAGGGATAGGAGCCATAGTAGGGAAACAAGGGGTAGTCAAAGATAAGATAAAACCAATATTGCAAACTAGAAATACCGCAGGAAATAGCAAACAAGAGGGCTCCAATAGCAATAGTGAGGATAAATTTCCAAAAACAACTGGTGGGAGCTCCATTGTTGGTGCTAGGGAGGATAGAAGTAAGACAGGGAAACATGCACCAAAAGGGAATACAGTCACAGAAACCCAAGGGAAGTGGAAAACCCAAACCTGTGCACAACTATGCACTTGGTATCTGCTGGCATGGGAAATCTGGAAAAACAGATGGGACATGCCAACTATGACCACCCCAGAAAATGCCAGCCCCTAGACCCAAAAGGAAAATGCAAAACTCCCTTCCTGTAAAGCTTTTCACCCTGAAATATGTACCTCTTCAGTACAGGAAAGACTGTGCTATAACTTAATTGCCAGGCATACCATCTAAAGGGGGCGAAAAGATACAAAACATCCAGGCCATGGGAAAACCTGGGTAGCCACAGCTACTCAAGAGGGAAGGTTTTTTTGTGCCAGGAGGAAAAAAACTGGGAGGAAATGGCAGAAATCGTACCACGAAATCCGTCATTCCTGGAGTGGAACCACAGTCGATGGCCCTCCACCCCAAACCAACAGATACAGTTTACAAATCCCGGAAAAAAAAACCCCCCCCAGTCCCAAACAACCAAACCGGGTCCGATAATTTTTCCTTTTTTGGCAAATATACGGGTCTAAACCCAACAACAAACAAACAAAAATCCCTTTCCCACCCCGGGGACTGCTTGCAGGGGAAAAAGGCAAGTTTGGGGCTTTCATTTAACCCACAAAAAGGATCACTTGGACAACAAAAATAGGGATCCCGGGTTACCCTTTATAAAAGAGGTGACAGAGGGGAAACAGGAAAAAAGGGGGGGGGTTGGGCCTGAAACATTCAAGCCCACTTGTTTGCACAGAACGTTTAATCCTAAAATACGTATTTGTAATTTTTTAGCATTTAAAGGTCGGAACCAAAACCTAGTCTTTGTGGAGTCAAACAAGCCCCCGGATGCAACACCCCAGCAATTCCGGGAAAACAGCTGTTAAAAATTGAAAATGTCGGGAAAAATTTTAAAGTTTCCTGCACCCAACACTTGCCCCGGGGGGATTTAAACTTAAGGCACCAAAAAATTGGGGGGAAAATATAGCAAATTTAATATTGTTGCATTTAATAACACCGGGAGGCACTCTGATGAAAACCCCACCCCACACGAGCTTTTAAATCTTGCACAAAATTAAATTTTAAAACCAGCAAATAACAGAGCCTACTGGGACTGGAGAATACATTTAGCCCTTCATCTTCACTAAAAATAAAGACGATAAAAAATTAAAATATAAAAAAACAATATCTCAAAATCACAACAAAATTGAGGTTAGACATGTATCTGGAGCCCCGGGACCGAAAAAATGAGACTATCACGGGGAGCTTTCCCCAAAATTCAACTTCAATAACAAAAAAAATAAAGGGGGACCAAGTAAACCAAGTTTCCTAAACCGCTTAATTTTTGGGAAGATATACTAAGCAAACAACCCAAAATTAAAGGCCTAGAAAAATTTTAATCGGTGGCACTCAAATTTATGCACAAGGCTTTTTTCCTCTATAAAAAAAGGGGGAGTAGAGTAAAATAGAAAGGAAAAAGGCGTCCCTTTACAGGCGAGGGAAAAAAATTAACAGGGGCGGCTAAAAGAGGTCAAAATATCTAAAAATGCGCAGGGGGGGACACTGGTCAGGGGGGAAATAGCAAGCACCCGAATTTAAAGCAAAAAAAATCCCTTGGGGAGCAGGAATCGGGGGAAAGAATTTAAAAGCCAAAAAATAAAACGAAAAAAAACCCAAAAAGTATTTTTTCCTTGCCAAATAAAAATCGAGAACAAGGGCCGTTTTGGGGCCCCAATTTTAAAAAAAGGATGGGTCCTACACAGATGACAGCAAGGAAATGAGTAAATCTAACTAAAAGTCCCAATATGACCAGTTTTTAGAAAACCCTAACCAAATGAGAGTCGAAGATAAAAATGAATTTTTTATGAGAGAGCCAAAAATTTGATTAACACAAACCTCCGATGTTATCCCCGACGCCAAAAGACTTCGAACAGGCCCATAAAGACATGCCCTTGCGCTCTGCCCCAAAGGGGCCGGGCTAGGAAAATCTGTGGTTTTATTTAAGAAAAAGCAAGAAAACCCTTTTTCACAGCCTTTTCCCTCCATGGAGAGGGAGCATCGCCCCCCGGGGGTCGCCCTCATTATTAAAAAAAACAACATGCCCCACTCCACAAAGGGGGCAGTAAAAGCAACGCAAAGAACTACCCAACCCAAAAGCATAACATTCCCCTATCTAAAAATCTTTGAAAGGGGCCTAAAAAGCAAGATCACCACCCCTCTAGAAACCCCTTTAGTTACACAACCCAGGGCAACATGGGTTTAAAAACAAAGGGCGTCCTGTCTTTCAATTTCTGGGTCACTACGAAAAAGGTCCTAAATCACTAGAAGACAAAAAGAATGCAGATGTAATATATACAGACTTTGCAAAAGCCTTCGACAAGTTGTGACCATGGCATAATAGCGCACAAAATGCGCGCTAAAGGAATAACAGGAAAAGTCGGTCGAGGATTTATAATTTCCTCACTAACAGAACACAGAAGTAGTCGTCAACAGAGTAAAGTCCGAGCAGCTACGGTGAAAAGCTCTTTTCCACAAGGCACAGTACTCGCTCCCATCTTGTTTCCTCATCCTTATTCCGACATAGACAAGGATGTCAGCCACAGCACCGTGTTTTCCCTTTGCAGATGACACCCGAATCTGCATGACAGTGCTTCCATTGCAGACACGCAAGGCTCCAGGCGGACATCAACCAAAATCTTTCAGGGGGCTGCAGAAAACAATACGAAGTTCAACGATGAGAAATTTAAATTACTCAGATATGGTAAACATGGGGAAAAATTAAATCTTCATCAGAGTACAAAACAAATTCGGCCAAAAAATAGAGCGAAACACCAATGTCAAAGACCTGGGAGTGATTATGTCGGAGGATCTCACCTTCAAGGACCAAAAACATTGTACAATCGCATCTGCTAGAAAAATGACAGGATGGATAATGAGAACTTCAAAACTAAGGAGGCCAACCCCATGATGAAACTCTCAGGTCACTTTTTCAAATCTAGGCGGAAAATATTGCTGCACTCTAACAGCACCTTTAAAGGGCAGGTAAAATTGCCGACCTAGAAAATGTACAAGAAACTTTCACGGCCCGCATAACGGAGATAAAACACCTCAATTACGGGACGCTTGAGGTTTTTTAAACCTGCATTCCCTGGAACGCAGGAGGGGGGATACTTAATTATATACACCTGGAAAATCCCAGAGGGACTAGTACCGAACTTGCACACGAAAATCACTCACTACGAATGCAAAAGACTTGGCAGACGATGCACCATCCCCCCCAAAGAAAAGCAGGGTGTCACTAGCACGTTATAAGAGACCATACAATAAGTGTCAGGGCCCGAGACTGTTTTAACTGCCTCCCAGAACACATAGGGGGATTACCAACAGACCCCTGCAGTCTTCAAGCTGGGACTGGACCCAAACACCTAAAGTCAGTTCCTGATCGCCGGCTGTGGCTCGTACGTTGGTTTTGCGTGCAGCCAGCAGCAAAAAGCCTGGGTTGATCAGGCGCTGATCCACCAGGAGGCCTGGTCACAGACCGGGCCGCGGGGCGTTGAACCCCCCAAAAATCTCCCCCAGGTAAACTTTCCCGGTAAAATACAAAAGCAAAAGACTTGGCAGACGATGCAACACCCCAATGAAAAGCAGGGCTGTCACTAGCACGTTTAAGAGACCATAACAATAAGTGTCAGGGCCCGAGAGTGTTCTAAATGCCTCCCAGCATACATGAGGGGATTACCAACAGACCCCTGGCGTCTTCAAGCTGGGACTGGACAAGCACCTAAAGTCGGTTCCTGACCAGCCAGGCTGTGGCTCGTATGTTGGGTTTTCAGCAGCCATCAGCAACACCTGGTTGATCAGGCTCTGATCCACCAGGAGGCCTGGTCACCCGACCGGCCACGGGGGCGTTGACCCCCGGAACTTTCTCCAGGTAAACCCAGGGAAACCTATTGTAGATCATGTAAAGTTTGCCAACTGTCATCCTCCCAAGGTACCAGGCGACTACCTATGGTCAAAATGCCAGTCTTTACTGTACCTTTTGAAAGAGTAGCTATTGACATCGTTGGTCCTGTATCTCCACTTTCATCTGGGGGACATAGATATATATTAACATTAGTTGATTATGCTTCGAGCTTCCCTGAAGCCGTTCCCTTAAAAACTATAACTACTACGGAGGTGGCTGAGGCCCTTTTGTCTATCTTCTCCAGAGTGGGCATCCCTAGAGAAATTTTGTCTGACCGTGGGACACAATTCACATTTGACTTAATGCAACACCTATACCAACTTCTGGGAGTGAAGCCTCTCTTCCCTACACCCTATCATCCCAGCTGTAATGGGAGGATTGAGCACCAGCATTCGATTCTAAAGTCAATTTTAAGGAAACTTTGCTCCCTTAAACCTAAGGAGTGGCATCGTTACCTACCCTGTGCTTTGTTTGCCATGAGGGAAGTTCCCAGTGACTTTGGGGTTTTCACCTGTTGTTAGGTAAGACACATATGCAACAGTTAGGTATCTTTATTTCGAAACGTTTCGCCTACACAGTAGGCTTCTTCAGTCGAGTACAGAAAAGTTGATAGAAGCAGAAGATACTTGAAGACGATGTAATCAGTCCATCACCCTTAAAGTTTTGAGGTGGTCAGTCCCTCAGTCTGGAAAGAGCATTGTTCCGTTGTCTGACAAAGGAACAATGGAAGAATTCTTTGTAACAAGATCCCTGATGCTGCAGTGTCTGACAGTTTGTGATGAATGGTTTGAAAAACCGACAAGTTTTTTTGTATTGGACTGAAGAAGCCACTGTGTGGCGAAACGTTTCCTGAATAAAGATTCCCATATGCTGCATAAGTGTCTCAATCTTCAACTTGTCGGTTTTTCAAACCATTCATCACAACTGTCAGACACTGCAGCTCATGGGATCTTGTTACAAAGAATTCTTCAACACTTGTTCAACCTTTGGACGAAGACCTACTTCGACTAGTGGATGGTACCACTATGACCCCGCCTCCGCCTGCTTCACCTCACATCTCTACAGTATATAAGCCACGTCTACGGCCCTATGCTGTACATTCTACAAGATTGATGGACTGAACACATCGACTCCAGGTTGGGGACTGATACCTCATTCTCCTCCTCTCCTTATGCCTTCCTCTTTGTATTGGACTGAAGAAGCCACTGTGTGGCGAAACG
>NW_026504985.1:0-18675 GCF_026875155.1 Cherax quadricarinatus
AACCTCCCCCCCCTTACGCTCCCGAGAGCACCCCCAGTTCACCATTAGGGTCCCCCAGGAGAGCACCTCCAGCTTCACCATTACTGTCTCCCAGGAGAGCACCTCCAGCTTCACCATTACTGTCTCCCAGGAGAGCACCTCCAGCCTTACAGTTTGTGACTACATGGCCAGTATCAAGGGCAGTACCATTCAGCCCAGACTTTTTATGTTCCCATCTGTTGTAGAAGCTTCCAGGTTTTCTATGAAAGCAGCTTTGATGTTGTCCTCTTTTAATACCCTTGTGATTTTAGTCCACAGATTTTCCTCATTTGGGCATACCCAAAAACACTTCCCTGTTTTAACACTGCTTGTAGCTAGTTCTTGGATATCTGCACAAGGGGCGTGACACCAATTTCCACAAAAATGACAATTTACCCATGTGGAAGCCCGTTTGTTTGACTGACCACAGACTACACACAGCTTCATAATGATTTGAATGGTTGATTTACTGCAATTCTACTAGCAACCTCTTGAATATTCTATTAATAACCTCCTTAAATGAAGCTCTAGCTATTTGTATTTCTGTTTCTAACTGTTTTTGTATATTGGACAGCTTACCATCACGTTACGTTCCTGATTTATTTGTTTGTGTTTATAAGGGCGCCTACAACCCCATCCGTTTACAGTCTGCTTTATTGTCCAACGAAACCGTTTGAAACCAGTCGAGGTTCGGACCAGTCGAGGTTGGACTCGAGGGTTCGACCAGTCGAGGGTTCGGACCAGTCGAGGGTTCGGACCAGTCGAGGGTTCGGACCAGTCGAGGGTTCGGACCAGTCGAGGGTTCGGACCAGTCGAGGGTTCGGACCAGTCGAGGGTTCGGACCAGTCGAGGGTTCGGACCAGTCGAGGGTTCGGACCAGTCGAGGGTTCGGACCAGTCGAGGGTTCGGACCAGTCGGTCACTTATTTAAAACATACTGGTCGGTGATTTGAGCTAACACATGAAGGATCTACTGGAAATTATCTACCCGAGTAATATGTGATTTGATTGATACAAAAGTATAACTTGCGTGTTGAAGAAACCGGTGACTGCTGGCAACTCCTACAATGATGAACGGTCGACCTCAACCCTTGTTTATCAATCGCTGTATCTAGCTTTTCTATTTTTTTTTTCCGTCTCCACCACAATAAATGCTATATTATCACTGTAGTTGACTGTTGGAAATTTTGGAGGAAGGACGCTTTTTCTGTAGTAATAATTGCTTCTCGTTGTGTATATTGCGAGCGCTGGTAACTACAGGTTATATGAAATTCACAGTATACGTCTGGTATTTCAAGAAAAAAAGAAGTAATGAAAGTTGCTCCACTCCACTAAGTACCATTATAATCTGGTTAGTTGCTACTAACACGCTGTATTCTGCTATTCACTGGTATCACTAGATTATATGCGAGTACACTAGCAAGCCAGGAAGATTATTAAAAACAGCTCACCTGTGGTAAGTTTCTGGCGACTTCTGGCACCTGCCTCTATAGGCTTATCACTTCATTTACAAATTCACCTGTTTTCAAATTACACTTTAGCCTTTATCATCAATATACTAGGGAGCCACTGTAGTATACACTATACTCAATGTTATAAGGGAGACTTTCTTTCCTCTGACACGAAAAGTTCAATTAGTGTCATAAAATTTGTGTAGATCGCTATCTATTAAGGGCATAGGCTCGGCATCCCAGAGTTATAGCATTAAGGCCTCTGAAGTCAATAGCAAGTCTATATGAATTATCCTCCTTAACTATGACTACTGGTGAGCAATATGCAGATACTGAAGGTTCAATGATCTTTAGTTTTAATAATTTGTCTACCTCTGTCAAATGCATCCCTAAGTGAACTGGAACTGGGTATAATTTTCGTTTGATAGGATTGTCTGTCACTTAGTCCATCTTATGGACTACCGTGGAGGTAACACCTGGAATATCACTAGACATCTGAAAAGTTACTCGCACATTGAAGTAGTTCATGTCTTATGGTCATCCAAAGATTCATTAATATTAATGTTGGTTGTGCCCTAGTGGTCAAGAGTCACCAAGTCGTGTAGTTCTTCATCATAGTCAAGTTAGAGGTGTCAGTTACACACACCTTACATTCTTCAGTTGTCTTATAAAGTTCATGTGGAAAAACTGTCAGTTATTAAGGCAGTTAACCGAATTTCTTCAGTAATATTTCTTAAGGATGTTTATATGATGAAGCTTAGGTTTCCCCTTGACTTCTATGAGGTAGTCAACTTTCCCACAAATTTTTAATACTTTATATGGACCTTTCCATGCTAATAATTATTTGACTTTATAGGCAAAAGTACCAGAACTTCATCCCCTACTTTAAAACTTCTCTGACTTTTGGAATCAAAATAGGTTTTGTACTGGTCCATTGACAAGCTTAGGTTTTTCGAAACTGTCAGAGGCCTCCTCAAGTTTGGATCTAAGGTCAAGGAGAAACTGGTAAGAAGACTGAACCTCAGCACTCGCCTCCTTATTAGTCCATAAGTCATGAAGGATGGACAGTGGGCCTCTGGCCTGACTAACATAGAGAAGTTCAAAAGGTGAAAACCCCAAAGAGTCACTGGGAACTTCCCTCGTGGCAAATAAAGCACAGGGCAGGTAACGATGCCACTCCTTAGGTTTAAGGGAGCAGTTTCCTTAAAATGGACTTGAGAACCGAATGCTGGTGCTCAATCC
Organism: Cherax quadricarinatus; assembly: GCF_026875155.1. Classification (NCBI taxonomy): domain Eukaryota; kingdom Metazoa; phylum Arthropoda; class Malacostraca; order Decapoda; family Parastacidae; genus Cherax; species Cherax quadricarinatus. Next base: position 2,711 of record NW_026504985.1, read on the forward strand.
TCCCATTACAGCTGGGATGATAGGGGGGTGGTGAAGAGAGGCTTCACTCCCAGAAGTTGGTAGAGATGTTGCATTAAGTGAGATGTGAATTGTCCCACAGTCAGACAAAATTTCTCTAGGGATGCCCACTCTGGAGAAGATGGACAAAAGGGCTTCACCCCCTCTGTAGTATTTAGGTTTTTAAAGGGGTTTGGGCTCAGGAAATGAAGCATGATCAAAAATTTTAATATATTGCCCCCCGTAAAAGTGATGAAAAAGGAAAAAACATGTCAATAGCTATTTAAAGGGTCCCGGGAAAGACGGGCTTTTTGACCATAGGTGCTGCCGGGTACCTCGGGGGATCAGAAACTTTACACGATTCAATAGGTAGGGAAAGGGACATTTTTTGGGCCCAAAAATGGTTTTCCCAATATTTAAAAGGTTTTTTGTGGAGAAATGTCCGGCCACTGCAGTCTGAGCCCTTTTAAAAACAGTCTCTCTGCACGACTTGGAAAAAAATAAGATGGAATATCCCCATTCGTCTGAATTTATTTGAATATGACTTGTCAAGATACCTTTTATTATTTAAATTTTTTATGAAAAGTTTTTCCCTTTTAAAACTTGGGTTGTCTAGCGCATTATGGCAATTTTGAAGAGAAAAAGGGAATTATGTTGTAAATTGACAAAGGAGTCCCTTTTATATATTAAAGGTTTGGAAAAATTTAAAAGGGTGGACAGTAGAAACCTGGGCTTTGGGGGCCTAGTAAAGACTTTATGTATCAGGTGAATTTTACTTTCATCTAACAAGTGAACCCGGGGATCCTACTACCTGCCTTTTCGAGAGTAGCATCACGGGTTTTTTAAATCCCACATAAAATTTCGCGAGACTGTCTAAATCTGAACTTTTCGAGGGGCTTATCGGATTTCTACAGGAAGGGACCCAAAAAAGCTTTTTGCCTTTCTTCAAGGGGGGCCCCTTTGGCGTGGTGAAGGGGCTTTTGGGTTGGGAATTACCCTGTGGGTTTTTTCCTCAGCCCGGGAACCTAATTACCCCCTTTTTCCCCCCCCCCTTTTTCCCAAACCCCCCTTTTTCCATTCCTCCTCCTCCTCCCCCACCCCTCCCTTTTGCCCTTCCTTTTTTTACCCTTTCCCTTTGATTTTTTTCCCCAACAGGCCCCGCTTTTCCCTGGGGTGGGGAAAGGACCCCGGGGGCCCATCCCATTCCTTTTGGGTTTCTTGGGGTGGCGAAAGTTTGCCGGGGAATCTGGATTGCCTAGGGTTTCCCCCCGATCCCTCCCCGGGTATCCCGGGTGGCTTTGGGGGGCTTTTGGGCGACGGGTGTACCCTCTGGAACCCACCTTTCGGATTCCGGGGGTGGGGGTGAAGGGAAATTAGGCTTTGTGGCGGATACCCCGGCCGCCCTCTCTTTGCCCCCCGGGTAGTCGGCAGATTTTGGGGGTTGCTATCCAAGTGTGGTTTCTGGCATAAAGGGGGTGGGGGTATGGAGGGGTTCCATGCTGCACTGCGCTACTAGCGGTGTCGAGTCCTTTTGGGGCGCGGGGGGGGGATTTCCCCCCTTTTTTTTTTCCCCGGGGGAACTATTTCCCCCCCCGTTTCCCCCCTTTTTTTATTTTTTTTTTTTTTTTTATTTTTTTTTCCCTTTCTTTTTTTTTCTTAAAAAAAAAAAAGCAAAGGAGTAACCTAACCATGGCCCCCTAGTCCATGAAACCACTCCCCCCGGGCCCCCTTTCTTGATACCGCCCCCATTCGACCCTGCCTTGGGTTTAGCCCACTTTTTCGGACACTTCCTGATGCCCCTGAAACCCCCTTGCTGGGCTTTTTTCCTCCCCGTTTTCGGGTCCCGGGGGCTTCGCTGACCCCCCTTCGTTTTTGTCTGAACTCCGCCCCCTTTGGACTTTTCCCCCCTTTCCTCCCTCTCGGTACGGCAATTTCGAATCGCCCACCCTTTTCCTGCCGGCCCAACCCCCCGGTTCCTACTCCTAAACCCCAACGTAAATTCCCCGATAAAGCCCGTCGTTACCCCCCATTCTACTGGGAAACGACCGACACGTCAAAAACCCCTCTCCACGCTCAGTTTGGGCCCCAACACAAGGGGGGGGGGGACTAAATTCTTTATTTTAAAAAGCCAACTTCTTCTGCCTACCTTTCTGACCTTAGAAATTGCCAAAGCGCCCCGGGCCGCCCTTTTTGGCAGAGATTTTTTTCTTTTCACGCTTTTAAAAGGAGCTTTTAAAAAACCGAAATCGTAAACTGCCCCAAATGCACCCAAGCTCAGATCTTTCTCCCCTTTTCGAATATCGTTTACTACTCCTATCACTATTGAAAAACAATTTTTTCTCTAAATTTCCCTTGTAGTGGTTTTGCCCATTCCCCCCCCAATACCATATCCAAAAAGAATTTCCAGTCATGGGGCCCAATGACTTTTTTTAAACAGCGGGAACCCCAGGATCCCCAAAACCTCAAGTGGGACACTTTTTGTCCTTCCTCCCCGGGGGGCGGAGACGTTCCCCTTCAATGTGGCCGTTTAACTTTTAAACCCCCGAGAACCCCCCGCCCTCTGTATTGTCGCGGGCCATCGGTTACAGGTTCAAAAGGGTGATACCTACACCGAAAACAATGTAGAAATTGCTGGGGTTTTTGGTAAACCCGGGCGAAAATTTGCAGATCTAGGGCCGAAGCCCTCTGTGGTGCCGACAACCATTCTAATACATTTTTGCAGCAACCCCAAATTTTCCCCTTTAATTGTAATGAAGCTCCCCCCTTCGTATCCCCCCGTTCCCAGGTCTATTTAAATAAACGTAAAATTTCCGTTGCCTCAAAGAGGCAAAAGGTCCCCCCTTATGTATCCCCAAGTTACTCATCTCCCCCGCCCCCAAAGGGGAGACTCCCCCGTTTTTTCTTTTCTGGGTTTTTCCCAAAACGTCCCCCCTTCTGGGGTCCCAATTCCACCCCCTTCCCTGTTGTTACCCCTCCCTTAGCCAAAACGGCATCTAATCCTTTTGCTGCCCTTGGCTCTGACGCCCCGGGCTAAACCCTCAGTTGTTCTACACCCTTCGCTTTTCCCTTCCCCCCAAACCCCCCAGTATCGAAAAAGACCTGTACGACACCTAATACCAATCGCCCCTCTATTTCAGAAGTCCAAAAAATCCACCTTGCTCAAATTTTCTTTCCCCCCTTCCTTCCCTTTTTTCCAAACCTCCAAAACGTTCCCTTTTTCCAGTCCTGTACCTAGTTTTTTCCCCTCTCTCTGGCTCTTTTAAACAAGTGGGGAAATTCACCCTCCTCCTCTTACATGCCTTCCACCCCCCCCCCTCCCAATTTTCTCCCTCTTCTGTCACCTCCCATTTTTCTACCTCTTCTCCCCCCCCCCAACACTTCTTTCCCAGCCCCCTTACATTTTTTCCCTCCCCCTCTACTTTGGAACAGTCCTTTACTGCCCCAAATTTTTTCCTCCCCCTCCTCCTCCTATCTCCAATATGGTTTCCCAACACTTTGAATTCAGAAACACTTGAAGCCATTTCAGAATTACGCAGAGACTAAACCTTAAATTTGGACCCCCTGATTCATTTCCTTTTCCTTCTTTTCCCCTCCCCTCTATCTTCACAACCCCATTCTTCCCCAACGTTTCCGTTCCTTCGTACTTTGAACATCCCCAAATCCCCACCACACTTTGACTTTTCTAACCCCCCTAGTCCGTGGGTGCCTTTCCCTACAGATTCCTGAAATTTTTTCACCCCAATCAGGGGCCTTTTTTTACAGGGGAAATTTTCTGGGGCCCGGGGGGTAAAGGGGGTGGCTTCAGATTTTTGCTTTCCAGGTTTTCCCCTTTTGGGTGCTTGCTTACAAAAACCAAAAATTCACTCGGCTTTTTTTCCAAAACCTATCTCGGGGCTATAATTTTTTTTGTTTTTTCCTTCGGACCCTTTTCTCAGATGGGACCTTAAGAAATTGCCCTTCTTCTACGAAAATGATATTCCTACTGTAAAATTTATTTGTCCAAACCTCGCTGCATTAAAACTGCGGGGCCCGTATCCACTTGAAAAGTGGTTTACAATATGTTTTTTTATATCTCTCTCCCTCGAGCATTTTCTACCCAACTTTGCCTTTTTGTTTTTTCCTTTAAACCACCCCTTTCCCTGTTATTTGGGGTGATTTTAATGCCCACCATTTCCTCGGGGGGTCTCATTGGGGGAACTCACGGGGCATTCATTTGGGGCTTTTTTCCCTCTCACCCCCTCCATGTTTTAAATAGGGGTACTCCCACCCATTTTGATCCCGAAACTAATACTCTCTCTTGCATCGATCAAATCAGTCTGTTTTCCCCCCTGCACTAGACTTCCCCGGGTCTGTTCTACCAGACTTCATGACGCGATCTTTTTCCCGATCATTCTTATTTCCCTCCCCTATTCCCAAAACCCTTTCCCCGTAGCCCTCGCTGGCAATTTAAATCGGGAAAATTTTTGGGTTTTTTTCTCAAAACCTAAATGCTTTTAGTGGGGTTCCCTTTCTTCATCCTCCATTGATGAGCTCCTAAAACTCTTCTCGACATCATTTTTTAAAACCGAGCTTCTCATTTTATCCCCCAAACCCGGGCGGGACATTCTCGAAGTGCGTGCCTTGGTGGTCCCTGTTTGTGCTCGGCATACTTTTGAAAGTCCCTGCATGGGGAAAGGTTTTACTAGGGGGGGGGGGGGGGGGTACCAAAAAAACCCCCGGGGGCTGAAGAGACTTGGGGTTTGATTTTAAACCCCCCGGGGGGAAACCCCCGGTTCCCAAAATTCCCGGCCTTTTCCCGGGCCCCTTTTTTTGCCCAAATTTCCCTTTTTTTGGAAAGCATAAAACCCCCAAAAGCACCTTATTGGGTTGGGGGGGAGATTTTTGTTTTCCTTTCCACCCACCCTTTTCCCCTTTCTTCTTTTTTGGGAAAGGTTTTTGGGGTCAAAAAAATTGAGGAAAGGATGGAAATACCCCCCCTTTCCCCCGGCCCTGTTTTTAAAGGGAAAGGTTTGAAATAAAAAACCTCTTCGACGTTTTTGGGAAATTTGGAACCCAAAAACATCTTCCGTTTGGGGCCCCTTTAATGGGCTTTTGGGGGTCTCCAAATTAGCCCCTTATTTTCCTTGGAAAAAACGTATTTTTTTAACCTTCGAATAACAAATTTTTCCCAATTTTTTGGAATTTGGGGAATGACAAAAACTTAAATTTTAAAATTTTGGCCGGGCCCCTTTGGGTCCCTTCCCACCTTTCCTTAAAACTTTTTTGGGAAAAGGAATTTTCCCCCGGGGTGGAAAATTTCCCTTTTCCCGGTTCCCCCCTTGAAAGGGCCCCCTGGGGGAAATGTTCCCCCCTACCCCCCAACCTTTTTTCTCCTTTGAAATGTTTTGGGCCTCGTTTTCCACCCAATTTTATTTGGCCCCAAAACTCTTGGTGTTTTGGTTTTCGAAAGGGCCCTTGTTCACTTCCCCTTAAAAACCTTAATTCAGTTCTTACCCTTGGGGTCACCGTTTTCCTTTTTTTGGGACAAAACCAGGGTTTAATTTTAATTACCCAAACCCAAAATATTACTTTTCACAGAGGCTCTGACCCTTCCAAAAAACCTTTTTAAACTCAGGTCCTTCCCCTTTTTTTCAGTAAAAGGTTTTTTTCCTTCTCTTTGGACGGGAACCGGGAAACCCACATTTTTTCCTAAGGGCCAACCTTTTTCCCCTTCCCCCCGGCAAACCCAAAAACCCCCCCCCTTGCCCCACCTTTCCTGGGAACCAACTTCAACCCCGGGGGTTTTCGCCCTAACCCCCCTTAACCCCTTTTTTATCCAAAATTCGTTTGGGGACCAAGATTTTTCCCGGGCCTCCCCGGGAAAAAATTTTTTCCAAAAACCCCCCAAACCCAAAACCAAAAAAACCTTAGGTTTGTCCCCTTTGGGGGCTTTGGCCTTTTCCCCTTTTGGAGACCTTTACAAAGGGAAAAATTTCCCCATTTTTGGTTTTTGATTCGCGGACCCCAGGGCCTTTTCTTTGACCTCTTCCCCCAAAACCACACTTTCCTTTCCATTTAAGAATTGGTCACCCGGTTAAACCCTTCAAAAATTTTATTTTTTTTTTTTTTTTTTTTTTTTTTTTTTTTTTTTTTTTCTTTTTTTTATTCCCCTTTTTTTTTTTTTTCCCCCCCCCCCCCCCCCCCCCCCCCCCCCCCCCCCCCCCCCCCCCCCTTTTTTTTTGGGCCCGCCCCCTGTTTGTGGTCCCCCTTTTTCTTTTTCCGCCAACATTCACTTTGGGTCTTCCCCTTCATTTTAAAAACCTTTATATGTTCAGGGTAGAAATTTTCATTTTTTTCCCTGCCCCCCTTGGGAATTTCCCAGGGGGTTTCGGGTCTGTTTTTTTCTCACCCCCTTTGGGCTCTAAAGCTAAAACTCCCTTTCGGGGGCCCTTCCCCGCTCTCTTTTTCTTGATCACTTCCACTCCCATTCCTCCCAACGTTTTGGGGTACACAGAGGGCTCTAAGTTTTTCAAAACCGGGGTCGGTTTCGCAGCAGTTTTTTCCGGAAAATTCGTACGAGGGATTTATACCCTTCAGCTTAGCTTTTTTTACGGGCTGAACTGTATCCCCATTCTTGCAGCATTTTCCCGTATTGATCTATGCCTGTGTCCATTTGTAGTAGTCTCAACTCCCTTTAGTCCCTTAAGGGCTAAAAACGAAAATTTGATACATCTCACCCCCTGGGTTTCCCCCCGTACCCAAAATTTTTGGTTTTACGCCGAAAGCTCTCCCAAAACATAAAAAAATATTGTTTTTTTTTGGGGGCCCCCTGGTAAAGTCGAAGTACGGGGGCAATGAACACCCAAACTCTGCGCGCGGGTTGGGCAGTTTTTATGCCCTACCAAATTTCCCCAAATCAGGTTTCCATTTTGGACATTTTGCTGCAAATGGGCAAACCCCCCCTTGGGCACCCTTTTGGCCCAACAACTTTGGTAAAATTTCCCCTTCGGAAACAAACTTCATTCTTTTAAAACCCGAGTTTGGGGGGTTACTGGCCCGTTTCTTGTCATCATTTCCCCAAAAGTTGGGAGCCATCCCCCCCCGCCTTCGCATTGGCCCCACTCGTCTTACTCTTTGGGATCTCATGGGAAAGGGCCCCGTTCCTCTCTTGGCAGTGTCAAGTTCCAGTATCGATTAGCCACATTCCCGTTAGACTGCCCTCTTTTTAAACAACGAGCACCAGAAAATTTTCCCCCAACGTCCCTCTTCGTTCTACTACTTCTCTTTACCCTTTCCCCCCTTTTTGCTGAAGGACCCTTTCCCTTTTAAACCCGACACTCTCATTGACTTCTTTTTTTGACCCGACCGATTTACTCCCCCAAAACTCTGTGATACTTTTCCCCCACCTCCCCTACCCCCTTTTGGGTTTTTGTCTCTTCTGGCCCTTTTCCCCTTTCCCCCCCCACTGGCCCCCCCTGTTTTCCATAAAACCCGTTGTCATCCATCTCCCTTTTTGCCACCTGATGCCCCCCCCCCCCCACTTCCTTCCTGCCCTGCAGGCTGAAAAGTCCTTGTGGGTTAGCCTTCTTTTTTATTATAATAATAATTTAAAAGCTTATGTCCACCTTTGGTGAGAAAAAATCAACCTCCCGAAGGAAGAATGGGACCTTTTATATTACCAAATTTCCTATTAGACAGAGCAAACGGATGGGGGGCTAGTACAGCTTCCGACCAACCCCGTGAACCATTTAAGGGCCCAATGTAACAAAGGATGGTTGGAAAAGTGTCCGAAAAGGCCCAAGTATCTGAAAAATATAGCAGAGGGAAGAGTTTTTTTTAAGGTTAGGGAAAAAAACTTTCAGAAATGGGCTATGCAAGGCATCCCGTCTGTAAAAAAGGTAGATACATTAATTCCCCTTAACTGTTTCCCGAACAGAAGGGTGCTTTGGGCATTCAGTCCTTTTAAAAAATCTTTTCCCCCAATTTTTTGGGCCTTAGGGAAGACAAAACTGGGCGTTTGTCCCTTAACAAAACCAACAAAGACACTTAATAAAATCATTTTTCTTTCCCATAGGTTTGGGTTTCTTAAAAATCGGTGAACCCTTGCCCCTTTGCGTTTGGGTCCCTTTAGGGCTTTTTAGGGAAATTTGGGGGGCCTCAGGGATAAAAGTCAACGGCCTAAACAACTTCAACGGGTTCAAACAGGTTTCGTTCCTTTTAATTTAATGTTTGTAAAAGGTGAGGAAAAGCTGTCAGGAACTGGGCCAACCATGGGAAATCTAAAAACATAACTTGGGTCAATTCCGAAAACACTCTCCAAAAGTCGAAAAAACGAAAAGTGTTTTTCCGTAACTTTCGGGAAAATTTTTGGCCATTTTCTGTAAGGTGGGAAAACCTGAAATCTTTCCTGTAAGAATTTGTGGGTTTTTTTTATTTTGCTTTTTTGGTTTTCCTTTTTCAGTAGGTTTTTTAATTACATTTATTCCCGGGCAAAATTTGGGTAGAAATTTAAAGCGTTCCAGAAAAAAACCCTTCCAAACTGGTAGCCCAGGTGTCAGCAGGGCCATTCACCGAAAGGGAGCGGTTTTTTTTCAAAACCTAAAAATGTTGAAGTAATGTCATCACCCTCGTGAAGGGGGGGTAAATTAAGGGGTTGGAATAAGGGCACTTTGCTGCATGATGTTCAATTACTCCTTCCTCTAATTGTTTTTTGTTCAGTTAACTTTTCTCTAAATTCAAGGAGAGATTTTTCGAGCTCCGGGGAATCCTTTTTCCCAACTCATGTTCTCTAGGCCCCTGTCCTTCGCGTTTCCCCTAGCTCTGTCCCTCGGGGGTTTTCTTTACTCGTCCTCGGGGGGCGTTTTTTTTCTCTGTCCTCGCGTTCTCTAGCCTTTTTCCTCGCGTTCTCTAGCTCTGTCCCCGGGGGTTTCCCCTAGCCTGTTCCCCGGGGTTCTCCTTCTCTGTCCTGGCCCTTCTCGGGTCTTCCCGAACAAGGGGCCCATTTACGCCCTTTTTGTCTGTCTTTCTTGGATTTCTCTCCCAATTTTCTCCCTTTTTTTTTCCTGTCTTTTTTCTCTTCCCCCATTTCCCCTTTCAAGCCTTTCCCGGATCTTTGCACTAATGAAAGATTCTAAATTTTTTCCGTTGTATAACTTCCCGCATTCATCCAAAACTGGTAAAACCCCCAAACCCTTTCATGAATTTAAATTTAAAAAAATTTAGGGGAAATGAAACGGGTATTAAAAAACTGAGGGCAATTCCGCCCCCAGGGTTTAAAATGTAAATAAACCCGAGGGCCCCGAACCCTGCTTCCCAAATTTAAAATTTATTAATGAAACAAAAGGGGTTTTATGCCGGCTTGAGCAAAAATTAAAAAAGAATGGGTCACTTTACCATCCAATCTTTCACAAATAAATCAAGTGTCCTACCCAGTTCCCCTTTATATAATAGAGCCAAGAAAAAAAATTTTCACTTTGGGAAAATTTTTGGGCCCTAGAGGGCTAATCTTCCAAAGTGTTTTTAAGCTCGAAAAGGGGGCCGAAATTTAAAAAATTTTATCCTTCCCCGGGCTTTTTACTTAAAAATAAATTGAACTAAAAAATTTGCCAAATCTTTTTAAAATACCTGACCCTAGTCCCCCTTAAAAAAAATGATTACTCATGGTGGGATAACCGTCTGGAAAAGCGGGCAATTTAAGTTCCAAATGGTAATTAGAGAAGGAAAATTTTCTTTTATTCCAAGTTGATTTTTTTGGAAGGTCGCCCCTTTTGAAGGTTGCTTAGCCCTGTAGCAAAATTTAGTCAGTATTACCAAGGGGGCTGGTAGGAAAATTTAAAAAAATTAAAAAGGAAAAAATAACAGACAAAGATTTCGTATTATTTAAAACGGGGAAAAAGTAAAACTATAAAACATGAATGAGTTTCCTAATTGAAAAAAAAAAAGAAATGAAAAAAAGACATTTTTAACTCGATGCTAAGAATTAGTGACACTGGGGGGTCTGGGTTTTAAACGCGTGGTGTTTTAAATCATAGCCATTGCTTTAGTGGGGGGGGGGGGGTCCCCAAGGGTTTTTGGGGACCCACCACCCCCGGTCCCTTCTTCAGAGTATACTGTGGCTAATTTTCTTCAAATGACAGGAAAACAGGTTCATTTCCCCCTGCTATGATGGGGGTTAGGTCCGGGAATTTGGCGGAATAAAAGGTAAGTTTGATTAAAATGCTCAGGGCGTTAGCAGTCTCCTTCTAAATTTTTCTCATTGGTTTTTCAGGTGAACCCCCTTTTCATTCCAAAAAATGTAAAGAGACGATTAAACCCCCTGCTTTTAAAAAATCACTCCATAAATACAATACCCAAAAGGGTTTTTGGTGATTAAAAAAAACATTTAATGATCAAAAACCCGGGAAAAGGGCTGAGTTAATTATTGGTCAAAAATGAAAACTTTTTAACCAAAAAGTCCCCCTAAAAAAATGATCAGGGGGTGTACTTACAGTAGTGCTGGGGGGCTTGAGTAGTGATTAATGTTTGGCCGGGGGCCCCCCCCCATCACGTTCCCGGGGGGGGGAGGGGGGGAAGGGGAGGGGATGGGGGTAGTGGGGGGCTAGAATGATCCTAAACCCCCAACAAGCAGCCAGCAATCAAAAATATTTACTTTCAGGGAGGGGGGAAAGGGGGGGGGGGAAACCGGGGAAATGGATTAACCCACCTTAAAAAAGTAGCCAGCAATGAAACTATTTTTAATTTTTATCCCCCCCTCATACTCCTATCAAATTTAAATTTTCCCTTTCAAGCTTTTATTTCTTTACCGGGTTTGCTGTTTTATATATTCTTCACACAGCTTGGGTTCCCGGTTCTAAAAAAGAAGTCTGAACCCCTCGTATTATGTGATTGGGGTCTCGTTATTTGCGATAGCTTTTATTATTGAAGCACGAGTCACTCCTGAAAGGGCTAAGTGATGTTCTGGTTTCTAGTCTGTAGTAGGATACAAACTTTTCTAAATATACCATTTTCCCCATTTTGCATCAGTTTTTTTGTGTGTTCCTGAGAAATTTTCAAAAATGGGAAGCTTGTCTTTTTATTAAATGTGTTTAAAACCCGTCCTTGCCTCCCCAAAGCAAACTGGTTTTCCCTTTTTTTTTTCCAGGGGTTTAGCAGTTTTACTATGAACTTTTTTGACAAGGTTTCTTCAAACGAAAGTTTTCCCGCCCCTTTTTGCATAATGATTTATAAAATTGGGTAATTTGAAAACCAGGGTAAGGTCCTTCCCCATTTTCCTTTTTTTGCAGTTTTTAGTAAAAGTTGCGTGACCCGAAGAAAGCCCTGTTTTGGGGTGAGGGAAAGGGTAGATGATGAGAGCATTTTGACTCCTGTGTTCAGTTTGGGGCTTAGCCTGTTTTAGTACATGTAAAGGCCCAATTTTTTGGGAAATTTTTTAAAGTTTTTTCCCGTTTCCCGGTTTTTTATTGGTCGATGACGGGGATTGCGGGCTTCAAAGGGACCGTCTGAGGTTAGTTCCTTTGTTTTGGTTTTGCCCGTTTTTTCTGCCCTTTTTGACCAGCGTTATCTTCTCTTTGGGAATTCTGCTCTCATAAGTGTCCTTTTTAGGAATTATCTTTTTTTCCAAAGGGCCCGCAAAGGGTGGGGTGTTTAGGAAAAAATTCTTCCTAGTGTCAGCACAGTTGGGTTTACCCCTTTCATTTTGTATACTTTTAAATATCATAGGGACCATCCATGTTTAATATAAATCCCTTTTTTGGGCCCATGGGGCTGTGGAAAAACACGTGATTTCTCATGGGGTGCGCGAGTACCCTTTTAAAATTCCTCATCCACGCATAGGGCTACACACGGCAGGTTGGGTTCCCTTAAACCCGTCTGATAATTTTTTTTTTGTCCTTTTTGCCCTGTTTTTCTGTTTGCAGGGCTAAAATTTTTACACCTGCTGGACGGCTTGCCCCCTTGGTTTTTTCCCCTCAAATCCCCTAGTCTCTTTAAGAAAGTCCTTAATCATGTTGTAACACTATAAACCCAGGGGGGGGAGGCACCCCCGGGGAAATGGGGGGTTTGCACCCAGGGGGGGGGGGGGCCCACCCCCCCCCCCCCCCCCACCCCACCCCCCCCCCCCCCCCCCCCCTCCACAACCCCCAAACCAACCCACCAAAAAAATTTTTCCCCCCCCCCCCCCCCCCCCCCCCCCCCCCCCCAAACCCCAAAAAAAAAAACCCCAAAAAGGGCCTTTAAATAACGTACAAAACCCCCCTGGGTGGGAGGTTAATCTTTTAGTATTTTTAAGGTTTTTTTGGGGGAAAATTCCCCCCCAAAGGAAAATTAAAAACACTTTCCTTTTAGAGGAAAACCTTTTGGGTTTTAAATAGATTGGATAGGTAATGGGTCCAGATTTTTGGGAATTCGTTTTGATAAAATGCTGGTTCCCAGGGGTCCAAGGGTTAAACTCCAGTGTTTTTTAGTTTCCCGGGCCCTTTTGGCAAACCTGGGGGGTTCCCAAAAAGTTGAAAGCCCCACATTCCCTTGGGCCACCTTTTATGTTGGCACGTAAGCTTTTTGGTTTTTAATAAGTTTAATTTTTTGGCCCCTTTTTGAGGCCCCCAAAAGGGGTTTTGGGAAAAAAGAGTCCCTTGGGGCTAAAAAATGTTTTTTGGGGTGCCCCCTCCGGAAAACCCCCCAAGGTTTTGGCCCTTCCTTTGTCCTGGGTTTAAAAACCAATTCCCAAAATCCCTTTTTCCAAAAAACCTTAAGGTTAGGGGGTTTTTGGGGGCCCCTTCCGTTAGTCTTTGTTTTTGGAATTAAGTTTTCTTTTTAATTTTTGAAAAACAAAAAATCCCCAAAAAACCCCCTTAATAAAAAAATTGTCCAAAATTTGGTTTCCAAATTTTTGTTAACCTTTAGGCTTTAAATTTTTTTAAAACCCCGCCCATTAAAAAGGAACCCAAACAAGGCTTTTGTTAAATTCCCTTTTGGTTTTCCTGCCTTTATAGGTTAAAATTACCAAAATTTTTTCCCCTTTTTTCCCCAAACTAAAAAAGCCCCTTTTCAGGGTGGTTTGGGTGCACCCCAAAATTTTGTTTTTGGGGTATCCTTCCCCTTTAAGGACACCTTTTTGGTTTCTTCAATTGGAACTTTGGGATTTCCTTTAAACCAATCCCAGTTTTAAGTAAAAACCACAGCTTTTTGGGGAAATTAAGGGCCCTTCTTAAATTTTTCCCCTGAAATTTTTGGAAAAACCAAAAGGAATTTGCCCGGGGCCCCGGCCAACCAAAATTTTAAGGAACATCTTTTATTTTTAAAATAAACCCTTTTGAGGTTTTTCCGGGTTCCTTTATTACCAACCTCTGCAAACCCTTTTTTTACCTTTTTCCCCTTACCACTAAATTAAAAACACCCGGAATTTTAACACCCAAAGGGGGCCCAAGGGTCGAATTTTCCCCCCACAAAAAATTGGGTTTTTTTCCCCCCCAAACTACTTTTTTCCCTTAAAATTTTGGGAAAGTTTTATCTTTCAATTTCCCTTTTAAAAACCTAAACCACCTTTTTTTTAAAACCTTTTTGAACCCCTTGGGGGAAAATTTTTTGGAAATTAAGGCCCGCCGGGGTTGGGCCCCTAACCCAAAAACTTGGAAAATAACTAAGGCGAACCCAATTGGGGGAGCCTTTCCCCTATTTGGGCAAATCCCCAACTTTTTTAAGGCCCAAACCTTTTTCCCTTACCTTATTAAAGAGGGTAAAAAAAACCCCAAAGGGGGCCGCTTTTCAAACCCCTTTTAACACCTTTTCCCTTTAACCCAATAAACCTCGGTTTTAAACAAATTTTACTTTAATGTAAAGTAAATTCCCAAAAGGGCACCCCAAAGGGACCACCATTTTTAGCTAAGTGGTCTCCTTTAACCAAAAATTTGGTTTTTTATTTTAATCATTTGGGTTTTTGGGGGCCCAAGGATTTCCTCAAGGTTTTCCCTCTTCCCTTAATTTCCCAATCCCCAAAAAGCTTTCCTTTAGCCCCAAACCCCTGTCGAAAAATCTTTGCCCCCATGTTTGCGGGGAACCCCCGGGTTCATCACCCCAAAAATTAGGGAATACCCAACAAACTTGTGTTATTGGGCCCAATTTAAAATCCAGGATTTTTAAAAAAAAAAACCCTTGACACAAAAAAAAACCAAAATTCTAAAACCCCCCCCTAAAATTAACCTTTGGCAAAAGGTTTCCCTGGAATTTTAACCGAGTTTAACCCAAAAAATTTTCCAGAAATGCCCAGAAAATTTCAAATCTTTTAAGGCCCCCTCAATAAGGGACCTTTCCCAAAAAACCCCACCCTTAATTTTGGGCTTGGCCCCTTCTAAATTTCTTCCACTTCAATAGGTAACTGAAAATTGCCATAGCTGATCTTCCACCACTGTCTCTACCGATCTTATATCTTCTTCAGATGGTCTAGCAAACAATTCAACCAAAACTCCTGTATTTGTTCCTTATGTTTTGCTTTTTTGGGGGCACCTAAGCTCCGCCATCTTCCATAAAGTACCATCTTCGCACTTGTTCTACCCTTTGTATAGCTTTGGATGTCCCAATACATGTCTTTGAGCTCTTCTGCCACCCCTATTGTTATACGGGGGCATTTCTTCCGCGAGCAGCATCACCTTCATTCTTAGACACGTACCTCAACATAACTTGTGCCATCTCGTCTATTATACTCTGCACAGCTAAATGACTCCCCACTAAATAAATCATCCTCATTAAAGACATTTAAAACATTAATACCAATATCCTCAAGACCCTCCCGCATTTTTCTCCACAGTGTTAACGAAGTGTATCATGTTCTGTAGTTTCTCGCAGTGTTCGCGTATGCACTAGCATAATTGTACAAGTAGGTGTCGTGTTAGTGCTTTGTACTGTTGGAACACTCACATAGGGGGAGATTTCAATTCCATAAAAAACCCTTCCCTACCCCCAATTTGGTTGCTTCGCGCCTCTTGGCAGTCAACATCTTTAATCCCTTTAAATACCAACATCACCAGTATCAGATACAAGTCTTTCAACTAAAGCTTTATAGGAAGCCATCCTCCTGCGGCCCTTAATTGCTTCAACCGACCTCCCGGTGTGGACATCCGCCAACAACAAATTCATCCCTGCAGGGACACCATGACCAACTCTTATTTCTTCCTTCAGGATCTTTACCTTGGCCATAGCCAACACAAATTCCTTTTCTTTAGTCAATCTGATCTTCACATGAACCGTTGCCTCCTCCACACCCCTATGATAGTCGTCAGGGTGCTTCTTGTACGAATAGACAATCCCCTCTTATTCCCACACACCAGACCACTTGCAAGACACCCAAGTGGAGCTCCCCTTTTCAAACAGCCATTATACTTAAGGACTTCTCAACACACAAGAGAAAGGGTTTTGCCACGCACAGAACTCGAGTGAGTCACGCTCTCTCTTATTACAACCCGTTAAACTAAATTTAGAAAAGGCTCTGTACTTGGCGATTTGTGGAGCTTTAGCCACAGGCGGCCTGGTTGCCGAAGTCCCCAAGCCTAACCTGTTACGACTCCCACCTGGGTTATATCCGGAGGTACTGGGACGAGGAAACTTTTTCGCTTGGTCTGAGAAAATAGTAAGTGGTGCACAAATGCTATCCTCAAAGAACAAGTGACTTCAGGTTGTCTGCTTGTCTGCTTCTTTGACCAGCTGTTATCTTCTCTTTGGAATTCTTGCTCTCATAAGTTTGTCTTGTAGGGAATTATCTTTTTTCCAGGCCAGCATAGGTGGTTTAGGAAAATATTCTGCCCAGTGTCAGCATAGTTGCTGATCCCCTTACATGTTGAGAATTTTGGCCTTACCTGCTGTGTTTATTATAACTATATATAAGAACACTTAGCTGATAAATGACAGCAAATCGTCTACACAGCCGCCCCTGCAGACGAGGGCTAAGAAGCCCGTCGAAACCATCACAACAGTGGGCTGTCAAAGATACAATTTGAAGT